>JACCIX010001074.1:0-56685 GCA_025506515.1 Flaveria trinervia | reverse complement strand
TTTCGCAAACCCTAATCGCCTAACGCCGTATAAACCGAAACTTGATGACCAGGGAACGTCCAAGACAACTTTTGACACAAAAGATTGCGTTTTTAGTGTAAAAACACAAACGTTTTATCAATCTTGATTGAATCACACGTAATCAAGAGCCAAAGCTCTCATACCACTTTTAGGAGCTGGTATTTGAACGAAATACCGAATGATTAACGTGTAAACCAAACCAAATAGTGCGGAATCCTATTTGATTGGCGATCCAATCAGTGAGAACGCACGTAGAATCAATAAAGTATTGAATCAAACGTTAAGAATCGATGAACTTGGAGTATCAACTTGGAGGCTTCTGGACAGCTAGGGTACATCTGGAGTCGAAATAGAATCAATGCTTCCGTTTTTCCACGAATTGGGTTGTATTTATAGGTTAGTCTTGTTCATTCGTGTGACTGAACAATTAGTATGGTTCAGTCGTGCGATTGAACCATGCGGTTGATTCATCCGCACGACTGAGTGTTCAGTCGTCCGACTGAGCCAATCTTATGTTACAATCATACGACTGATCCAGTCTCCTGGTTTAGTCGTGCGACTGAGTCATTCGTATGAAGTTATTCATGCGTATGGTCCATTCGCATGGGCCATTCGTATGAGAACTTCATTTTGTTAAGTTTGAATGTATTAATTAATATAACATTACGTGTAACAATTCAAACAACTACAAACCTAATTAACCAATTCAACATCGACTTATTAATGAAATATTAAACATTATAAATAACAAACAACCAATATCATTTAATTAATCATTCCAAACATTATATTAGAATCAGACAAACAAGATCTATTACATTCATATCATGATCTAGGGACATACATGTGTCAACAGTATAATTCATGTCCTCCACCATACAATGACAACTACACTGTGATGCCTGAATCTGTGTCACTCACTGAAGCAATTGAAATTAAAACTATGGAACCTAAATCTATAGTAAAACAGGTGACCAATCCTCAAAACAAACCTGATGTTTATATTGAAACAAATGAGGATAAAATCAAGTTAGGTCACCCAATCAAAATCAAAGAGTGTTCAGACAAGACAGTGAGTGTCATGAAACCATCTAGCCCTTTAAAAGCAATTGTCCCTTTTATAAAATTCATACCATCTGTTTTACAAGGTAAAAAGAAATATGTGAAGACAGTGAAACCCACTACTGAGAGTAGTTCTGCTAATGAGATTATATCTCCAAAAAATTCAAGCAAATTAGAAAAAGTTTCACAATAAAAGAAACAAACAATAACAATGAGTTCAACACATAAAACATTATCAGACCCTCAGTCTTCAAGATTAAGGTAGTGAGTTGGGTTTGATATCTGCAACAAGGAACATGTTGAGCAGCTTGAGAAAGAAGTAAGAAATAGGTTGAAGAAACACAAACAACCCAGACAATTAAACAAAGGTAGTGTTGTGAAGCAAACTACTAAAAGGGTTGATTCTGATTCATCACCTAAAGAAAAGAAAGTAATCAGCAAAAGAAAATATCAGCTGAGTCACACAAGGAAAAAACTGATTCAGAAACAAACAAATGTATTGTGACATTTGTGAAATGTTCAATCACAAGACAAATAAATGCTTTTTTAATCAATATTGCTCTATCTGTGATATGAACAACCACTCCACCAAAAACTGCTATTTCAAAAAGTATTGTTCAATCTGTGACATGAACAATCACAATACATCTAATTGTTACTTCAATCAGAAGGGTTTGAGAATTCCCTAACACAAGCCCATCTCAAAAACATCCACTGTGATGCATTCTGTCAGACCTCATTTTCATAATACTCAATCTAGGACACCCAGATCAACAAATGACAGGAATAATTTGAAGGAATTGAGGAAGGGTCAAAGAAATCATCTCCCAATGAAACACCAACTTCACCTTCCAAAACAAAAACCTACTTTTGATAATGAAAAACGAGCTAAATTTCTACAAAGAAACAGAGAGCAATGATTTCATTACTCATCTGAATCCTCAGTAGATGTTGATGAGATGACTCAACCCATTCATTGCCAAAAATCTCCCAGGACACCTCCATCTAAACCACAATTTAGTGGGAAATACTAGGAGGTCACCATCATGAATAGGAATGAGAAACCCAAGACCATCATGGCTTGGGTTCCTTATTCTAATTAGTTCTTTTGGCTTGCAGGTTCATCCACACAAGTCTAATAGCCTATGGTACGTAGATAGTGGATGCTCCCGACACATGACTGGAGATCGTTCCCTCCTTCATGACTTCAAGCACATACAAGGAACTACTATGGCATTTGGTGGAGATTTAGAGGGTGGTAGAATTACAGGAGAAGGATATGTGACAAACGGGATGCTGAGCTTTGACAAAGTGAACTACTGTGAACAACTGAATTTCAATCTGCTAAGCGTGTCTCGGATCTATGACAAGAAATATTCCACTCACTTTACAGACACTCATTGCTATATTCTGAAACCTAGATTTCAGATCTCTAAAGAATGGGTTGTCTTAAAGACACCAAGGAAGAATAATACATATGTCTTAAACCTGTGTTCTGCATCACCTAAAGAGGAAACATGTCTTTTGTCTAAAGCATCGTTTGATGAGTCACAGCTTTGGCATAGATATTTCGGGCACACAAAATTTAAAAATACAAACAAGTTGGTCAAAGGAAACCATGTCATTGGTCTTCCTCAAAAAGAATTTAATTTCATTAATCAATGTTCAGCGTGCCTCAAAGGAAAACAACACAAATCATCTCACAAAACCAAGCTTGTGAACACTAACAATACTCCATTGAAGCTACTTCACATGGATCTATTGGGACCAACTCATGTAATGAGTATAGGAAAGAAATAGTATTGTTTAGTAATCATTAATGACTTTTCATGATTCATATGGGTGTTCTTCCTACTTCATAAAAATGAGGCATCCCAAATCATACAAGAATTTATCACTAAAATTGAAAATCAACTTGATCTTAAGGTCAAAATAATAAGAAGTGATAATGGTACTGAGTTCAAACATGAACCTTTTGTACAACCAAAGGCATTGCTCATCAATTCAGTGTAGCTAGAATTCCACAACAAAATGGGGTAGCTGAAAGGTGAAATAAAGCACTGATTGAAGCAGCAAGAACGATGCTAGCCGATGCTAAACTGCCAATCACCTTCTGGGAAGAAGCAGTTACACATCGTGCTTTGTACAAATCGAACTCTGATTGTTAAAGAAAATAACATGACGCCTTATGAACTGCTCTTTCATAGGAAACCATTTATTGGATTCCTCAAATCATTTGGTAGTCCTGTCTCAATATTAAACACCCGAGACTATTTGGGAAAATTTTCATCCAAGTCTGATGAAGGATTCTTTGTAGGTTATTCTTCTGTTTCAAAGGCTTTCAGAGTGTTTAATCCCAGATTAAACATTATTGATGAATCAAAAAATGTTTAATTCAAGGAACATTCGTTTCCCAAATCTACAAATGGTACTAACTGGTTGTTTGATATTGACATATTTACAAAGTCATTTGATCAGTTTTACTTGTCTGATGCATGAAATCTATATTCAAATGATACTTCATCAGCTGTAGAAAGAAGAGATGAGTTTCCCTTGATTCCTCTTACATTTGATGAACACATGAATGAAGATGTTCCTCTTCAAGCTGATCCCATCAGACAATCGTCATAAAACCTTAGTGTTTCTACTAAAGGAGGTCCAAGCCTGGTACCATCTCACTCAGATGACTTGTCAAATGAGATCAGAAATAAAAAAACAGGCTTTTCCTCTAGTTGAAACACAAAGGACATCAAATGATGTAAGCAATCACAGTGCTGCTGAGGCTGAAGCAAGAACTGAAATAGAGTATGACAATCTTCATAATTCAACAACAGTACTACATGAGTATGCCTCTAACCATAATGAACTAAATGTCTCTAATCTTGATGTAACTATTGCTGGTGACACCATTCCAACCACAAGAATACACAAGAATCATCCAGTTGAAACCATTATTGGTGATCTTAATGAGAAGGTGACAAAAAACAAGTCCAGTATTGCAAACATATGTTTGTTCTCATGCTTTCTGTGTCAAACAGTACCCAAGAACATCAAAGAGGCGCTTCAAGAGAATAGCTAGATTGAAGCAGTGCAGGATGAATTGCTCTAATTCAAGAAGCAAGAAGTATGGTAACTGGTAGATCTTCCCGAAGGACAATACCCTATCGGTACCAGATGGCTGTACAGGGACAAGACTGATGATAGAGGGATCGCCATCAGAAACAAAGCAAGACTTTTGGCACAGGAATACACTCAGGGAGAAGGAATCGACTATGACGAAGTGTTTGCATATGTTTCCAGATTAGAAGCAATCAGAATCTTTCTTGCATATTCTGCATCCATAAAATTTACTGTTTATCAAATGGATATAAAGTGTGCCTTCCTGTATGGATAGATTGTTGACGAAGTCTATGTGAGTCAACCACCTGGCTTTGAAGATCCAGATTTCCTCCACAGAGTTTACAAGCTTGACAAAGCTCTGTATGGACTTCATCAAGCCCCAAGAAAGTGGTATGAGACTCTATCATCCTTTCTTCTTGAACATGGATATGAAAGAGGAAAGATTGATCAGACTCTCTTCAGAAGAAAACGAGGAAAAGATATGCTGTTAGTCCAGATCTATGTGGAGGACATTATATTTGGCTCGACAAACAAGCAACTCTGTAAAGAATTTGAAGACCTTATGCACTCAAAGTTCCAAATGAGTGTTATGGGGGAACTCACCTTCTTTCTTGGGGTGCAAGTTCAACAGCCAGCAGATGGAATCTTCATCAATCAATCAATCAAAATATGTAGAAACCATGGTGAAGAAATTTCACTTTGCTTATTGTCAGTCTATCAGAACTGTTGCACCTGAAAGGATCATACATGCCAACTCAATGGGTGAATTGATGATTGTTCAGCTGGAATCCCACAAGTCCAAGATGAAACGCGGAAGAAGATCTGCCAAGAAAATAACTAGTGTTATCTTCCGCATTAGTTAATGCGGAAGACAAAACTCTAATGCGGACAAGTGTTTACTCTTCTGCATTGACTAATGTGAAAGACATAATACTAATACTGAACAAGTTACTCTTCCGCATTGACTAATACAGAAGAACAAAAGAAGATGCGGACAAGACTTTGATTATCCGCATTGACAAATGCGGATGACCAACCAAATGCGTACAAGTATTTGTTCATCCGCATTAACCAATGCGGATGACCAACTTACTAATGTGATGATCAAATGGAAATGCCGATCAAGATTATCTCATCCGCATTTGTCAATGCGGATGAACAAGCAGAGATGCGGATCAAGACTTAGACTAGTTTCTGATGTAATAGGTCAGGTGTAGTTTAGTAATTTTGTAAAGGATCTTGTCTGCCTATAAATAGAATAGTTAACCTCGTACTAAGGTGACGGCTGATAGATATAGAATTTTTGTTGTAATTATTCTCTGTAACTTATCAACTTTCATATATCAATACAAACAACATTTATGAGTAATTTTCTTGCTTGAATGTTCTTTGATTGTTTGTTTCCGCCACTCAATCATTGACTTGATTATCATATTCGATTCTCAATAAGAATATCACTCTTACACAATTCCAGTCAATTGGTATCAGAGCAATGGAACCAGATAAACAGTGTTTATTAACTTCATTTTGAAAAACAAAACAAAAAGAGTTTTAGTTGGTGTTGTTGCAATAAGTTTTACCATTATATCTCAGCTTATGCAGATTCTTAGAAGCATGATAAGCCCAAGATCTGTCAAAATTGGGAAACAAGTATTAGTTATAGCATACAAGTCAATCCAAGCAAAAATTGACAACTTCAACAGCCAACTTCATAAGAAAAATCAATCAAGGACACCTCTTCATAAGATGAATAATCAATTCAGTCACATTAACTTTTGATTAAGTTCAAAAGGTAATGCAGGTAAGTGCATTAGTTAATGCGGGTGAAGGTAACCCATGCATGTAACCTGTGTGGGTAATAATAATTTTGAAGTGCAACTAATGCGGACAATGATTTTACTCTACCACATTAGTGTGTGAAGTGAATGTGAAATTTAGTCTACCACATTTGATACAGTCAACAAATGCGTATGAATAGGTCTATCGCATTTGCTACAGTGCTGTGTTGACTTGTCAACCGCATTTGTAGTTGCACAAATGGACTTTGTTCTATTGCATTTGCTACTGTACATATACGGATATGATAAAACAAGCAACTCAACCGCATTTGTTACAATGTTCTTCCGCATTTAGTACAAATCAAATGCGGACGGCCAAATTTCAAGTTTAACTTCTGCATTTGCAACAGTACACAAATGCGGATAGAATAAAATTAAGAATCAAAACTTCCGCATTTGCAACAGTACACAAATACGGATAGAATAAAATTAAGAAACAAAACTTCGGCATTTGCAACAGTACACAAATGCGGATAGAATAAAATTAAGAAACCAAACTTCTTCATTAGTAACAGTAGAGTAATGTGCACAGTCAGTCAAAAATTAAACCTTCCGCATTAGCTACAGTCACAAATGCGGATGACCAAAGGAAGTCAAATGCGGACTGTCAATGTCAAAAGTTTGTCTTCCGTATTTGCTACAGTCAACAAATGCGGATGATCAAAATTAAACAAAGTAACCTTTAGCATTTGCTACGGTGTTGATTGTATTTGCTTGTAAACTTATAAAATTTCTCAAATTATATTATTTGACTATTCAAAGGAATTCAAATGAGTCATTTAATACTTTTTAAATTTGAGAGAACTTATAGTGAGACGAGCGCAAACATTTTTGTTGTGTTTCATCTTTAAACATTCTTGTCATCGATTCAGAACCACAGTCGTTTCGAAGAGAAGGTATAACTTCAACAGATTTTTAAACCAAAACCTAAGTCTCGGATTGTTACCCTAAATCAAACAATGAACCATAAAATTATTGAAGAACACCAAGATCAAACTAATTAATGTGATGTAATACACATTTTCGAACTCAATAAACATAGAAATTGATAGGAATTCAACTGATATTGAAAACCATGATAATCATGTTTACTGTGAAAAAGAAAGCAAAGTGAAAAAGAATATTGTGTAACAAATCAAAGTCATATTAACAAATCAAAACAAAGTTAAAGTCAAAATTGTTAACTAATACACATGTCTCTTGTGCAGATTACATGGCAAACCTTACGTGGAGCAAGCTCCATAACGTCAGCGGTTATCTAAACCCAGATGTGCCTGAAGCTGAAGGACTCAGAGATATGATAAGATTCTTATCTACCACAAGGGTAGCATATGCCATGACAGTAAGACCAACAATATACGAGAATCCCATCAGGTCATTCTGGGAATCAGTAGAAGTTGTTGAAGAGGATGGAGTGAAAATTCTAACTGGGAGAATCAACAATGAACTCACTCTGAGGATCACAGAAGAATTAGTTAGAAGATGTCTACAATTCAATGATAATGCAGATGATCCTCTTGAATTGGATGATGAGGAAATAACCACATTTTTCTCTGAAATTGGTTATGAAGGGAGTTATGAAGCAAAACAGATAGTCAAAGGATTATTGGATCTGCCTTGGAGATTCCTAATTCATATGTTCCAACATTGTCTGTTTAAAAGGAAAACATGATGGAATGACATTCCAGTCCTCACATCCTCTGCAATTTGTGCTCTCTGCAGCAATAGAAGGTTTAACATGTCTGCATATGTATTCAATGGCCTAATCTCCAACATTCAAGAAGGGTTGAGATACAAGTTTCTAATGTACCCCAGATTCATTCAATGCCTAATCAATGAATCATTTCATGACATTGTTAATGAAGGACCTGTACTTAACATTCCTCATTATGATGCAAGATCCTATAAGTACATCTAGAAGAAGGACCCAAGGAACTTTTACAGTGGTGCCCCTTCACCCCTTCTTCCTTGGATGCTTCAACAAATACATCAAGCAGGTCAAGCACAACCACCTCCACAACCAATAGCTCAACCAACTCCACAACCATCACCAATACCATCACCAATACCATCCCCAATACCATCTCCAATACAATCCCCATACCATCACCAATACCATCACCAATACCATCTCCAATACCATCACCAATGCCATCACAACAACAAATACCACAACCTTCTACACAACCATCTCTTCAAACATTACGTCAACCATCATCACTTCCATCACCACAACCAACACCACCAATGACCACTCAACCTACACCTAAATCACCACATCATCAATCTCCAATATCACCACACGAATCACCTATTTCTCCTTACCAACCTTTACCATCAATACTTGATCACCCTGCTGAAATAGAAGCGTCAACAAGTGCATCCAAATCATCCAAATCATCTTCTGATGAGGTGGATCATCATGATCAAACCAAAGCTATGAAAGAACCTTCGGAGGCTGCTCCTTTAGAGAGCTATGTTGAATCCAACATCAACAGACCTAGTGAAAAACATGAATTAATATATGAGTTGTTACTCAAAGTGGAAAGGATGGAAAGAACTTTAAATAGGAGAGCAGGAATCATAAATGATAGAATCCTGGAACTGGATGAGAAAGAATGTGAATTGAAACATCTTAAAGAGAAATATGCAGTTGAACGAAAAGAACAAGACAAAGAGATTGAGAATTTAAAAGCTGCACTGAAACACTCATGAGAAGAAGTGAGTGGACATATATCTCTCTTGAAATACAAACTATTGCAATGGAGGAATAAGAAAACATTATAGAAGAACAAGCTGATATCATCTAAAACCTTGAAAAGGAAATTGAGAGCAAGAACAAAAGAATATCCAAGCTTGAAATGATGATCAAAAGAACTTAAGTGAAGGATGATGATGAGAAAGAAAAACGAAAAAAGGTTGATGATGAGGACAACAATTTAATAGATGAGAATGAATAACAAGTAGATGATGAAGGTCAAACTGAGATCAAAGACCAAAGCCTGGACATGGTAGTGTATTCTGGAAACACTGCTTATTCAGACTCTGAAAAAGGTGAATTTAAAGAACTCTTCAATGCCTTGGATAGTTTTGCATCTAAATAATTCAGCATTGATGATGATTTCTGGGAATTCATAAACAATCAAAGAACTGAGACGGAGCCTATTGTCTGTATTCCCAAATCACCAGTGCCTTTTGACAAAGAATTAACTCTGCAAATTGTCTCTGCTAGATCATTAACTGAAGAACAAAAAAAAGAATCTGCATAAACTGAGATATAATGGTAAAACTTATTGCAACAACACCAACTAAAACTCTTTTTGCTTTGTTTTTCATAATGAAGTTAATAAACAAAAATTTAGACTTATGACAAAACTCTGATGCGGACAAGTGTTTGCTCTTCTGCATTGACTAATGTGGAAGACATAATACTAATACTGAACAAGTTACTATTCCGCATTGACTAATGTGGAAGAACAAAAGAAGATACGGACAAGACTTTGATCATCCGCATTGACAAATGCGGATGACCAACAAAATGCGCACAAGTATTTGTTCATCCACGTTAACCAATGCAGATGACTACCTTACTAATGCTAATGAGCAAATGGAAATGCTGATCAAGATTATCTCATCCGCATTTGTCAATGCGGATTAACAAGTAGAGATGCGGATCAAGACTTAGACTAGTTTCTGATGTAATAGGTCAGGGGTAGTTTAGTCATTTTATAAAGGCATCTTGTCTGCCTATAAATAGAATAGTTAACCTCGTACTGAGGTGACGGCTGATAGATAGAGAATTTTTGTTGTAAATATTCTCTGTAACTTATCAACTTTCATATATCAATACAAACAGCATTTATGAGTAATTTTCTTCTTGAATGTTCTTTGATTGTTTGTTTCCGCCACTCAATCATTGACTTGATTATCATATTCGATTCTCAGTAAGAATATCACTCTTACACAATCCCAGTCAATTGGTATCAGAGCATTGGCTCTCGATTCTCTTTCAGATCTGCGCACAGACTGAATAGACCTCGATTGATCTGATAATCAAGTTGCTAGTAGTAGATATTATCATCTCTACTTAGCAAACAGCAAAAATACTCGTGTCAAACAGCAAGAACACTCATTCTAAACCTCAACAAAATTGCTTGAATAAGTTGGACTCATCAAACATAATCAATCTTAAAATCAACTAAACCTATACTTACACAAATCAACATGGATTCTAACAGTTACTCTGAATTAGGTCATACACCTAAACCTCCCATGCTTAAACAGAAATTTGAGTTTAAACAATGGAGAATACGGTTTAGAAATTATATCACAGGTGTAGATCCTGACTTTTGGATCTCAATATGTAAGGGTCCACATATTCCTATTACTCTATCAATAGCTCAAGCTGGACTGTACAAGACTGCTAGAATACCAATTGAAGACTTAACTCTGGATGAAGATGACTATAAGAAAATCAAAATTGATCTTAAAGCATACTCTATTTTGACTCAAGCACTCAAAATGGATGTGCTGAAAAGATTGGAAAAATATGGAACTGCTAAAGCTGTTTGAGATGCTCTCAAAATTATGTGTGAAGGTAGCAGTGAAGTTGCTAAAATTAACAAAGACAAGCTGGCCAATCAGTATGAAACCTTCCATCACACCAAAGGAGAATCCATATCAAAATAAATGCACAAATTTATACAGTTGGTCAATGACTTGGAAATTATGGGTGTTTCATACAACATTAAAGAACTCAAGAAGAAAATGCTTCACAGTCTACCTGAAAGCTCGAAGCAAAATGTCACAATGCTGAAAAATACTCTTGATCTTGAGAGTACCACTCTAGACATTATGATACCCAAGATTGAAGCTTTGGAACTTGATGAACGAAGCAGAAATCTAAGTGGGCCAAGAGTGATTGAAGCCTACAAATTCCTTCAGAATCACATTCTGTTGAAAATGCTTTCATCACAGAGGAAGATGACTTCATCTCATCAAGAGATCAAATGAACAATATTGGGTTCATTGCATCTCCACCATTCAATCACCATTGAACTTCAGCTCAAGCACCAAAAGTCTTCACTGCACCTCCAATCTCTCCAGAAGACTTAAAATCAGAAGAGCAAAAGGCAACTTACAATGTATTTGTTACAAGTTTTGAAGCATATCTTGGGGGAAGACCCACTTCTGCCCATCTAATATAGGAAGATTTAGAAGAATTAGATCCAGATGATGTTGAGGAGATGGATCTACAGTGGCAAATGGTAATGATTTCCAGGAGGGCAAAGAAGTTCTTCAGAAAAGGAAGAAATTTGAGCCTGAATGAGAACACAAAACTGGATATGATAAATCTAAGGTAAAATGCTTCAACTGTGGCATGACTGGCCATTTCTCAAGAGAGTGCAATGCTCCTAAAAGAAACAACCATTCAAGGAACTCTCCTGGTCAATCATCATCATAGCCCAATTCAAGCTATCACTCAAAAAATCAACAACAACAATACCATCATTCTTATCGTCAACAAACATACCAGAATCCACCATAGCTGACAAATCAAGCCCATGCAAGCAGTCAGCCTTCTGCCAGTGCCCTTGCGATCAAACAAGATGTGATATGTGACTGGAGTGTGTATGCTGAGGAAGTCAAGCCTCAATTCTAGAATCATGCTTGTAGCATCTTGTACTTTTGTTAAATTAGGCGTTAACCTTGTTAAGTTCTTGTAAGGATCATTTATGTCATTTATGGAACTTTGAGGGCTTGTTGAGTTAAATTGGGAGTGAATAAACTAATTTGCTTAACATGATAATAATGATAATAATATTGTTACCATAATGATAATAATAATAATAAAAATAAAAATAATAATATAAATGACAAGTTATAAAAGTTAACAAGTTAGTTTAATGTTAAGCTTGAAGTTAATAAAGAGGGCCTATTTGCCAATTTGGAAACTTAAATTTTAAATTTTAAGCATAAAATGACAACTATTAAACTACAAGGGGGATTTAATGCCAAATTTAGAAACTTTAATATTAAAGTTTGTACATAAAATGCTAACTGTTAAAACCACATGGATCAAACATGTAAATTTTAAAACTCAAAACCCCTTTACTTGCGTTTTTCCGGCCACAACTCCGGCCACCCTCCGGCCAGAGTCCGGTGGCCCTAAAACCTCAATTTTACTTCGAATTGAAACCCCCAAAATCGTGGCAACCGATCGGAAACATGATTTGAACCTGAAGATGTCACTTAAATGCGTTTATCAACCAGTTATAAACTCCAATTGAATGTATAACCGAAACTTTAAACTCCATAATCATTCAAGCCTTAATCACCAATAATAAGTCAATTAATTCAACACTAACGAACGTTTATCTAAGTCTAATCGGTTGCAAGTACCAATTACACCTGAAACCCACGAATTCACCTTGTTCGATTACCCTGTTCATCGCGAACCTGCAAGCTAAACGAGAGCCACCTTCCGAGTGTTTTAAACTCCAATTGATTGGGGGGTTTTGCATCAAGAACACTATTCGAAGCCTCCCACGAGTTCAATTTGGTTTCCATCATCGTTTGCATATCCATCAATTCGATTCTTGGCGCGACCTGCTCTACACCAAAGGGCATCGATTCGATCTCAATCAAGTGAGTAAATCACATCATCACCCTCGGTTTTTCTTAATGAACAAAAGCCTATCATTAATTTGGCTAACAAACTCGTATTGATCTTCAATTTGGATCAAAACTTTCTAGGGTTTATATGTAATTGGGGATTTATAATTGTTGGTTGTTTTAAGAATTAAAAACCAGTTTATACCGTGGCTGAGAGCCTGGTTCATTGGTTAAATCACTTAGTCACACACATGAGGTCCCGGGTTCGAACCCGGGCACCATCATGTTATTTTTTAAGGGTTTTAACCCTTAATTAAATTATAAAAACGTTTTAATATATATATAAATTATTTTATAAACTTTAAATATTTTCGAAAAGCCACCATATATTTTCTGTATTTCTCTTTTAGTTTAAGTAATTATTTTTAATAAAACATTTTAACAAAGATTGTTCATGAATAATAAAATGGATTACAATAATAACTAAAAATTGTTATTGTTTCAAAATGTTTCTTTTAATTTAATATTGTTTAATAGTACTTAATTCTTTTTTCTATAAAAATCTATTCAAACTTTATGAAACTTTCAAAATATTATAATTATTTCTTTTTCACATAATTTGTATAAAATATAAATATATATTTTTAGAAAATATAAATGATTTTCATTTGTTAAATATAATTATTTAACAAACCTCAAAATCCACTTAAGCCTAGTACTCATTAATTAGTTAACCCATTATGTTTAAGTTTAAATCTTGTAATATCTATATAATTAGGTGTATTGAGAAGACCTTACGTTGGAACGACGATTGCTATTTCTTATTAATCATCTGATATATATTTATTTGTTCATATGAGTTTTCCTTGTCCCTTTTTCATATTTTCACACTAATTTGGGGTGAAATATGATAGCTTATACATGATACACTTATACACATTTGAGACTTGTAAATCACATGCAATTCAACTTATTATTTTGTCATGGTTATTTGTGTATTGTAAGTGATTATATGAGATACATAGTTTGTTTACAATCATTAACTATTGCTAGCTTGGCGACGTCTTAGATCTTTGGGCCTGACAAGCCTATTTGGTGCTAAAGCCGAGGTATTGCCGGCTCCTGATGACGTATGCTTGTTCATCATGGGAACCAAATACACTTAGCCAATCTTTTATACTTGTAATCAAGTCGAGGTTTGGTTGTAACGATATGTGTTCTATAACCTTACTTGCTTATGACCTATGACATGAATTGCTACTTGTAACCTTTTCATATTATGTATGAAAACCATGGAAACTCACCAACTATTTTTAGTTGACTCTTATTTTTATCATGTTTCCGGTCAACCTCAAGCTTAAAGTGATCTTTTTGAAGCATGCTATAATCTAGGACTTGGACCTAGTTAATGAAATAAAAAGTTTACTTTATGTTTTGTTGCGTTTGAACTTATTACTTGTTTGGGACTTATGATTGTATTTCATTTCATTTCAAGACTTATGATATCAATACTTACATTTTAATATAGCGTTATGTGGCTGTGAACAATCTTAACCCTCACATCTCGACGTTTCCGCCGTCAAGGTTGGGGTGTGACAATGCTCTTATGGCTCATATCAATGATGGACCATATTCAATGCCTACTGAGGTAAAAACTAACCTTTGTAGTGAGAAATGCATAAATGAATTACAAGAGTATAGAGAACACAATCATAAACTGGTAGATAAAATTAAAGAAGAAAATGTGAAGTCAGAAATGATGAAGAGAGAACTAAAAAGTTTGAAATCAAAATCAAATCTCTCATTTCTCACATAGAAAAATTGCATGGTGAGAAATACAATTTTGCAGCTGAAAATGAGCTACTTACTGAAAAGTTAGCTCAACCTAAAGCTCAACAATTTATGACTGAAGTGAAACTTGAAAAGTTTCAAATGTCTTCATTCAAGCTGCAAGAAATGTTGGATTCACAAAAGGATCTAAAGGACATGTCAGGGATTGGGTACAATTCATGTCCTCCACCATACAATGACAATTACACTGTCATGCCTGACTCTCTATCACTCTCTGAATCAATCGAACCTAAAATTGTGGAACCTAAATTAGTAGTGAAACAAGTGACAAATCCTCAAAACAAACCTGATGTTTATTTTGAAACCAATGAGGATAAAATCAAGTTAGGACACCCAATCAAAATCAAAGAGTGCTCAGACAAGACAACGAATGTCATGAAACCATCAAGCCTTGTAAAAGCAATTGTACCGTTTATAAAATTCATACCACCTGTTTTACAAGGCAAAAAGAAATATGTCAAAACAATGAAACCCATTACTGAAAGTAGTTCTGATAATGAGATTGTATCTCCACAAAATTCAAGCAAATCAGAAAAGGTTTCACTGAAAAAGAAACCAACTGTAAAACTGAGTTCAACACATAAAACTTCATCATACCCTCAGCCATCAAAACTAAGGCAGGGAGTTGGGTTTGATATCTGTAACAAAGAACATGTTGACCAGTTTGAGAAAGAGGTGAGAAGTAGGTTGAAGAAACAAAAACAACCCAGACAACTGAATAAAAGTAGTATTGTGAAACAATCTACTAAAAGAGCTGATTCTGATTCATCACCTAAAGAAGAGGAAGTGACTCATCCAAAGAAAGTATGAGTTGAGTCACACAAAGAAAATCAGATTCGAGAAACAAACAAATGTATTATGATATTTGTGACATGTTCAATCACAAGACAGATAAATGCTTCTTCAATCAATATTGTTCTATCTGTGATATGAACAATCACTCCACAAAAATTGCTATTTCAACAAGTATGGTTCAATCTATGACATGAACAATCACAATACATCTGATTGTTACTTCAATCAGAAGGGGTTGAGAATTCCACAACACAAGTCCATCTCAAAAACAGCTACTGTGATACATTCTGTCAAACCTCATCTTCATAATACTCAATCTAGGACACCTAGATCAAAAAATGACAGAATTAACTCAAAGGATTTAAGGAAGGGTCAAAGAAATCATCTCACAATGAAACACAAACTTGACCTTCCTAAGCAAAAACCAACTTTTGATAATGAAACTCGAGCTAAACATTACAAAGAAATAGAGACCAACGATTTCATTATTCATCAGAATCCTCAGTAGATGTTGATGAGATGACTCGACCAATTCATTACCAAAAATCTCCCAAATCACCTCCATCTAAATCACCATTTAGAGGGAAATACCAGGAGGTGACTATCATGAATAGGAACGGGAAACCCAAGACCATCATGGCTTGGGTTCCTTATTCTATTTAGTTCTTTTTGTTTGTAGGTTCATCCACACAGGTCTAATAACCTATGGTATGTAGACAGTGGATGCTCCCGAAACATGACTGGAGATCGTTCCCTCCTTCATGATTTCAAGTACATACAAGGAACTATTGTGGCATTCGGTGGAGATTCAGAAGGTGGTAGGATTACAGGAGAAGGATCTATAACAAATGGGATGCTGAGCTTTGACAGAGTGAATTACTGTGAACAACTGAATTTCAATCTGCTAAGCGTGTCTCAGATCTGCGACAAAAAATATTCCACTCACTTTACATACACTCACTGCTACATTCTGAAACCTGGATTTTAGATTCCTGAAGAATGGATTGTCTTAAAGACTGAGGAAGAATAATACACATGTCTTAAACCTGTGTTCTGCATCACCTAAGGAAGAAACATGTCTTTTGTCTAAAGCATCATTTGATGAGTCATAGCTTTGGCATAGACGTTTGGGGCACACTAACTTTAAAAATATGAACAAGTTAGTCAAAGGAAACCATGTAATTGGTCTTCCTCAAAAAGAATTCAATTTTATTGATCAATGCTCAGCGTGCCTCAAAGGAAAACAACACAAATCGTCTCAAAAAACCAAGCTGGTGAACACTAACAATACTCCATTGAAGTTACTTCACATGGATCTGTTTGGACCAACTCATGTAATGAGTATGGGAAAGAAACAACATTGTTTAGTGATCATTGATGACTTTTCTCGATTCACATGGGTGTTCTTCCTACTTCATAAAAATGAAGCATCCCAAATCATTCAAGAATTTATCATGAAAATTGAAAATCAACTTGATCTCAAAGTCAAAATAATAAGAAGTGATAATGGTACCTAGTTCAAAAATGAAAATATGAGTTCCTTTTGTGCAACCAAAGGCATTGCCCATCAATTCAGTGCAGCTAGAACTCCTCAACAAAATGTGGTAGCTGAAATAGAACACTGATTGAAGCAACAAGAATGATGCTAGCCGATGCTAAACTGCTAATCACCTTCTTGGCAGAAGCAGTTAACACATCGTGCTTTGTGCAAAACCAAACTCTGATTATTAAAAAAAGTAACATGACACCTTATGAACTGATATTTCATAGGAAACATTTGTTTGAATTCACAAATGTTCAATTCAAGGAACATTTGTTTCCAAATCTACAAATGGTCCTGATTGGTTGTTTAATATTGACACTTTTACTAAATCATTTGACCAATTTCACTTGTCTGATGCAGGAAATATACATTCAGGTGATACTTCATCAACTGTAGAAAGAAGAGAAAATTATCCATTGATTCCACCTACATCTGATGAACATATGAATGAAGATGTTCCTCTTCAAGCTGATCCCATCAGACACTTGTAACAAAACCTTAGTGTTTCTTCTGAAGAAGGTCCCAGCCCGGTACCATCTCACTGAGATGACTTATGACATGAGATCAGAAATCAAAAACAGGCTTCTCATCTAGAAGAAACTCAAGGTACTTCAAATGATGCAAGCAACCTCAGTGCTGCTGAAGATGTAGCAGTTACTGAAACAAAAGTTGACAATCTTCATAATTCAACAACAATACAAGATGATTGTGCGTCTGACCATAATGAACTGAATGTCTCCAATCTTGATGTAACTATTGATGGTGACACCATTCCAACCACAAGAATACACAAGAATCATCCAGTTGAAACCATTATTGGTGATCTTAATGAGAGGGTGACAAGAAGCAAATCCAGTATTGCAAATATTGTTTGTTCTCATGCTTTCTATGTCAAACAGTACCCAAAAACATCAAAGTGGTGCTTCAAGACAATAGTTGGATTGATGCAATGCAGGAAGAATTGCTTCAATTCAAGAAACAAGAAGTATGGCAGCTGGTAGATCTTCCTGAAGGATAATACCCTATCGGTACCAGATGGCTGTACAGGAACAAGACTGATGATAGAGGGATAGTCATCAGAAATAAAGCAAGACTAGTGGCACATGGATACACTCAGGAAGAAGGAATTGACTACGATGAAGTCTTTGCTCCTGTTGCCAGACTAGAAGTAATCAGAATCTTTCTTGCATATTCTGCGTCCATGAAATTTACTGTTTATCAAATGGATGTAAAGTGTGCGTTTTTTGTATGGAAAGATTGCTGAAGAAGTCTATGTAAGTCAACCACCTGGCTTTGAAGATCTAGATTTCCCTCATAGAGTGTACAAGCTCGACAAAGCTCTGTATGGTCTTCACCAAGCTCCAAGAAAGTGGTATGAGACTCTATCATCCTTTCTTCTTGAACATGGGTATGAAAGAGGAAAGATTGATCAGACTCTCTTCAGAAGAATAAGAGGAAAAGACATGTTGTTAGTCCAGATCTACGTGGATGACATTATATTTGGCACGACAAACAAGCAACTCTGTAAAGAATTTGAAGATCTTATGCATTCAAAGTTCCAAATGAGTGCTATGGGGGAACTCACATTCTTTCTAGGGGTGCAAGTCCAGCAAACAGCAGATGGAATCTTCATCAATCAATCAAAATATGTAGAAACCATGCTGAAGAAATTCCACTTTACTGACTGTCAATCTATTAGAACTCTTGTAGATACTAAAGTGAAGATTGGACCTGACCCTGAAGGAAAATTAGTGGATCAAACTCACTATCGATCAATGATAGGTTCACTTATGTATCTAACAGCTAGTAGGCCTAACATTATGTTTGGTGTTTGTGTGTGCTAGATATCAAGTTGATCCAAAAGAATCACATGTGGACACAGTGAAGAGGATATTCAGATATTTGAAGGGCAAACCAGCTCTTGGATTATGGTATCCAAAGGAAGGAAAATTTAATCTCTATGCCTACACAGACAATGATTATGGAGGATGCAACTTCAACAAAAAATCCACTTCTGGCGGTTGTCAATTTCTCGGTCCCAGACTAGTATCCTGGCAATGCAAGAAGCAGACAAATGTATTTGTATCCATAGCAGAAGCTGAGTATATTGCTGCTTTAGCATGTTGCTCTCAAGTTCTCTGGATTCAAAACCAGATGCTTGATTATGGTTTTAACTTTTTGCATACACCAATTTCTATTGACAACACAGCTGTTGTCTTTATAACTAATAATCTAGTTCAGCACTCAAAAACAATACATATTGAAATTAGATATCATTTTTGAGAGACTGTGCTGAAATAGGTTTAATCAAATTGATTCAAGTACCAACAGAAAATCAATTAGCTGATTTGTTTAACAAGGCATTTGAACCTAGTAGGTTTGAATTTTGGTTTAGTCAATTGGCATGATTAACCTTGAGTAAAAACTATGAAAAACATCAAAAAACAATTTAAAACATCAGAAAAACCAAAAAGAGAAATCAAGTTTTATGAAGAAAAGAATTCTGGGAAATGATATAATTACAGTCGTTATATCATTCACTGTGCTTAATTTAAAATGTAAAAGACTGAAATGACTTAGCAGATATGTTGGTAGGCTCAACTTGGAAGAAAAGATTCATGCAGTGATGAATTAAAGACATATTCAAGTGTGAAACACTCATCACAAAGTACAGGTATGTATTGGCTTATCTGAATGCATGTGTGTAGTAGCCTAAACACACCAAGTAATGATACTTTATGAATCTCTTTCACCACATCATGTTTCATCTTTGTTTTGCTGAGCAAAGACCTGATGAAACTTGCACATAGTGCAGATCTCATGATCCAAAAGATTCCTAATGTGGAACAGATCCAAAATTGGATGAATTAACAAAGTAATACATTCCAAGTAAATGAACAAAAGAATCCTATCGATCACCTTCCAAAGTGAAGTGAAAAGAATCCCAATGTGGATCAACATGAAAAAGGATCAAATTAAAAGAATCCCAATGAGGATCAGTGAAAATGAGATTTCATGACTTAAGTAACCTAGTAAGAAAAGTTGTGAAAAAGTTCTACCATGCATGGTATGAGGAGGATTGATCATTTCATGCTTGTGTGTGTGAGGCACACATTGAATAATAAATCAACCAAAACATGATAAAAGTCATTTGCTACAAAATATCAACCAGGTATGGGCTTAAGAGGACAAACATACCCTCAATCTTCAAGTTCATAATCATGTCCATATAATCATAAAGGATGCACATGTGTAATGTAAGATTGATATGATCCAACAAAGAGATTTTTCTCTTCATAAATCTAAATAATATTCAAAATTTAAATCTTTAAAATTTCTCTCCAAATGTGGACATAAACTTTAGGGGGAGTAATTTAAAGGTTTGAGTAAGTCTAAATTTTTGTTTATTAACTTCATTTTGAAAAACAAAACAAAAAGAGTTTTAGTTGGTGTTGTTGCAATAAGTTTTACCATTATATCTCAGCTTATGCAGATTCTACCGCATTTGATACAGTCAACAAATGCGTATGAATGTGAAATTTACTCTACCGCATTTGATACAGTCAAATGCGTATGAACAGGTCTATCACATTTTACTCTACCGCATTAGTGTGCGAAGTGAATGTGAAATTACTCTACCGCATTTGATACAGTCAACAAATGCGTATGAACAGGTCTATCACATTTGCTACAGTGTTGTGTTGACTTGTAAACCGCATTTGTAGTTGCACAAATGGACTTTGTTCTATCGCATTTGCTACTGTACATATACGGATATGATTAAAACAAGCAACTCAACCGAATTGTTACAATGTTCTTCCGCATTTACTACAAATCAAATGCGGACAGCCAAAATTTCAAGTTTAACTTCTGCATTTGCAACAGTGCACAAATGTGGAAAGAATAAGAGTTAAGAAACAAAACTTCCGCATTCGCAACAGTACACAAATGTGGATAGAATAAAATTAAGAAACAAAACTTCCGCATTTGCAACAGCACACAAATGCGAATAGAATAAAATTAAGAAACAAAACTTCCGCATTAGTAACAGTAGAGTAATACGGACAGTCAGTCAAAAATTAAACCTTCCGCATTAGCTACAGTCACAAATGCGGATGACCAAAAGAAGTCAAATGCGGACTGTCAATGTTAAAAGTTTGTCTTCCGCATTTGCTACAGTCATCAAATGCGGATGATCAAAATAAACAAATTAACCTTCAGCATTTGCTACAGTGTTGAGTGTATTGCTTGTAAACTTATAAAATTTCTGAAATTGTATTATTTGACTATTTAAAGGAATTCAACGGGTGATTTAATACTTTTCAAATTTGAGAGAACTTATAGTGAGACGAGCGCAAGCCTACAGTACACCACCATCAATTCATTATCATCACAAACATTCAAAGATTTTGTTGTGTTTCATCTTTAAGCATTCTTGTCATAGATTCAGAACCACTTCGTTTTGAAGATAAGGTATACTTCAACAGATTTTGAAACCAAAACCTATGTCTCCGACTGTTACCCTAAATCGAACAATAAACTAGAAAATATTGAAGAACACCAAAATCAAACTATTTAACGTGATGTAATACACATTTTCGATCTCATAAATATAAATTGATAGGAATTCAACTGATATTGAAAACTGTTAGGATCAGTGATCTAAGTTTGATTAATTAGAGAGTATTGTAGCGGAATTCGAAAACGAATTAATACAATTCACAAGAACACAATTGGTATTCAATGTAACAGTACACGGATATAGAAAGAGAGAATTCTGCAAAAGAAATATTTCATTCATATGCTTTCGTGGTGGCTCAATGTCACACTTTACAACTAGGTCAACATTCTTATATAGGATATGTGACGTCCACTGTTGTCACTTGATAGTTGTGGACCAAAAGAACCAATGAGCCAAGATCAGAAAACCTCTAAGTCCCACATGGTATCACAACAACTGCTGAAAGCCTCATCAGTAGTTTGACAAGTGCTGAAGACTTCAACAGCTGAAGATCAAGTGCTGAAGACCTCAACAGCTGAAGAACCAAAGTGCTGAAGTACAACAGCTGAAGAACACAAGTGCTGAAGCTGAAAGACCAAAGTACTGAAGTACAACAGCTGAAGAGTTTACAAGTGCTGAAGATCAACAACTGATGTACAAGGTCTGAAGACAAAGACTGAAGACATCAGCAGATGGTATCTACTGAAGTCATCAGCTGATGAAACACCTGAAGGTCAAAGTCTGAAGATCAAGTACTGAAGCCTCAGTAGTTCGTCACAATGCTGAAGAGTACTTCTTCAGTAGTTGTGATATCAGTAGTTTTATAGTTTTATATTTCAGTAGTTTTGTAAAACGACTGAAGAGCTTGTTCTTCAGTCGTTGTAGTTTCAGTAGTTTTATATTTTGTACTTAACATGCTGATATGTTCTCAGTAGTTGTGAACATTTCAGTAGTTTGTTAAGAATTAGTTATTTTTGTATTGGATCTGCCAGTTGTCACTTTCCGTGATAACAGCAGTGATTGTTGCACTCTATATAAAGAGTGACAACCTATTGTAATCAAAAGAGATGATGTGTGAATGAATGGAATGAATGATTGATTTGATTAGAAATATTCTACATCTCTAAACATTCCTAGAAATCAGAAATATATATTCTCTCCTATAACCGTATGCGATCTTAATGCTTACAAGTATCAATTGCTTGCTACAATTTGTCTAATTCTAGTTTGTATTCCGCTGCTTTGTATTCTGATACATCAAACTTGTGATCACTGATCCTGTCAAATGGTATCAGAGCAGGTTAATCATTGATCGATCTAACAATTGATCATTGAAACTGCTATTCAAGATCTATGTTTGATTGAATTAGCTTTTGTTTTTGCAAGAAACGGTTATAGAGATTGAATTTTCTGTATTTCTGCTCATTCATCCTGAGATCTTTTCTTGGTTCTCATTGAGTCTGTTGTGGTCTGTCTAAAACTTTTTAAACTTGAACTAAATTGTTTTTGATCTGAGAATGACCACTCCTTACAATGATCCTCACAATACTGGTTCCTCAACCAAGCCACCTATGCTGGTTAGAATGAGTATAACATATGGCAAAGACGTATGCTCCATCACCTGTCTGTTAACAGCGCAGGGTGTGGACATCAGTGGTACATGGTCCACACAAGCCTATGGTAAATAACCCGGAAACCAATCAAATGGTTCGAAGAGGAGGGAGCAATACTCAGATGAGGATAAGAAGTTGCTTGAGATTGATGCAAAAGCCCATGGATTCTGGCCATGGCATTGCCCAATGAAATCTATCTGGGCTAATGCATCATGAAACTGCCCATGACCTCTGGATTGCTTTGAAAGAACAATTTGGAGGAACAGATGAGGTCTTGGCAAATAATAGAGAAATTCTTGCCCAACAATATGACATTCTCTCATAGAAAGGGTGAGACACTGACTCAACAATATGAGCGGTTTTCCTGTTTGATCTCTGAACTAAAAATGGTCAAACTTGAATATACCAATATTCAGATGCATAACAGATTTCTCAGATCACTGCCTGAGAGATGGGACACATATACTATTGTCTTACGCTCCAGTGCAAGTTTGGACAAACTATCTCTCACCCAACTCCATGGGAAACTGCTCACTTTTGAGAGAGAGATAGAACAGAAGAGAAAGCTGTCTTCATCTGGAAAGCTCACTGAATACTTTATACAAGGCAACACTGCCTGGGGGGTCATGAGTCAGAATATGCTTCATCTGAATGTCAGTATGATGAGCATATTAATTTCTCTTCAAGCACTTCTGATTCTGCATTTGTGAGTGTTGATGGTCAGTTTACTGGGTGTAATAATGACAATCTAGCTTCATTATGGATGATCTCAAGGGGATTGCTGATGATGACCTAGAAGAGATGGATATTTTGAGCCAAATGGCCTTGATAAATATCAGATCTCAGAAGTTCTATAAAAGAACTGGAAGAAAATTCCCAGGACTCTCTGGCAAAACAAAGTTAGTTTTGACAAGAGCAAGTTGAGGTGTCACAAATGCCAAAGGCTTGGACACTTTGCAAGAGAGTGTAGATCAACTGGATCTAACTCTACTGCACCCTTTGTGACTTTTCTGGCAATAGTCAACAACACAGAGGGCAACATCCTGTCACCTCTAGTCATCATCCTCAACAACAATCTCCGACATATTTTGTTCCTTAGGGTCAAATGCCATATCAGTACCCTTGTTATTACATGCCACAGTCAAATCAAGTTCAAGTTCCTATGACACCACAACCTCATGCACTACCAGAACCTCAGCCTTCCCTATCTCATCAACAACCTCAATCTCAACAACACAGCTTCTTCACCCAGGAGTTGTTGACTGGAGTAGTTTACCAGATGACTTGTCTGGTCATGATCAACTGTTCTCAGGTGCTGGTCAACATGGTGGTGACAGTCCCTTTGGGAATCTAGCTCTTATGGCTTTGGAGTCTGCTGATGCTCTTCTTTTCCAATGCCTCTACACCTCAGGTATCACAGGTATCCTCTGAGGCAAAAGCCAAATTATGTTCTGAACCATGCATAGCAGCATTTGCTTCCATTAGAGAAGCAAATGTAGCTTTAATTAATAAGAACATTGAGCTAGAACAAATAATTTCCAAAAACAAAGCTGAGTTTGAGTTGTGCTCAAAGATAAGAATGATGAGATTTATAAACTGAAGTGCCAAATAATTGATGATAAGGCTATAGAGAGATGTACTTCTAGAGAAGTACAAAGATCTCAAAGAAACCCTTGCAGTTACCCAGGTCGAGTGTGATAGATGGGTACAATCATGCAAAGGTTTTGAAATGCTTCTTAGTAAGCAATCTGCTTCAAATGTGAAGTTTGGAATTGGTTACAATCACACTGCTCCACCTACAGATTTTACCCCAGGAGCAGAGGTAGAATCTGATGGTGAGAGTGATAACCAATCCATCACATCATGTGATCTACCTTCTGATACAGCACAATCAGGAGTAGCAGTCAGCATCAAGCCCTCTTCGAACCTATCAGCTGATGTTGATGGTTCAAATGCTGACATTCACATGATAATGAGTTGATCAACTCAGGAGTTAATCCTGAAGGTCCTGAAAGGACTAGAGAGTAGGGATTTACACCTGAAGTTCAAACTTCAACTGCTGTCAGTACTGAAGAGAAGAAAACTGGCAGTAGAAAGAGTTTGAAGACTACTAAAGAGGTAGTCAAGAGAGCAACCAATGCTTCCAAAGCATGAAGAACAAGTCTTCTGTTGCTTTACCATCTTTAGTTGATGATCAACCTAAGATGAAGAAGAAACCATGTGAAGTATGTGGTTTGTTCAATCATCTTACAGATGATTGTTGGTACAAACGAGGTTCCAAACTCAAACAAAAGGAAGAAATTAATGAGAAAATGGTAAAAATGAAAACTGAGTTTGAGACCACATTTGTATCAGCAACATCAAATCCTGTAACCCTTAAGTCCTTAAAGAAA
Source organism: Flaveria trinervia (assembly GCA_025506515.1). Classification (NCBI taxonomy): domain Eukaryota; kingdom Viridiplantae; phylum Streptophyta; class Magnoliopsida; order Asterales; family Asteraceae; genus Flaveria; species Flaveria trinervia. Next base: position 31,333 of record JACCIX010001074.1, on the reverse strand, counting down.
TCCAAAAAGGAAGGGTTTAAACAGGTGACAGCTGAGGGTGCTCAAAAGAAGAAGGTGCAACATAGGACCTTATCTAACTCCACTAGCAATGTGTCTGATGAGCTGAAAGCTTTATCACAAAATCAGACACAGCTGGTGATGATGGTACAACATCTGTTGGGTAGAGTTAACCAACTAGATTCTCCTATGTTGAAACCACAGAAAAGGAGGTCAAAGCCAAGGACTCCTCTTCTACACCATCCTCTTCCTCTTAGGCTGTTGTTTCAAATAAACATGTTAGTTTACCATCTATTGATGAGACCAGGCCCAAAACCAAAAAGGTTTGGGTCTCTAAAACTAACTGATTGTTTATTATTGCAGGGTTCTTCAGCATGCCAAAGTAGCATATGGTATGTAGACAGTGGGGGATCTATGCACATGACTGGGAACATCTCTCTTCTTCATGACTACTCTCAGGAAAGAAGGGATTTGTCTCTTTTGGCAATGATGCTAGGGGTTACAGCATCGGTAAGGGCTTTTTCTCCAATGGAGAAATCAAATTTGATGATGTTAATCACGTGGAAAATCTCAAGTACAACCTCTTGAGTGTCAGTCAAATGTGTGATAAAGGCCATGTTGCCCTTTTCACCAGTCAAAACTGTAGGATTCTATCATCCAAAGTTTTGCACTTGATTGACAAGGTGTTGGATGATCACACTCTCCTGAAAGCAAACAGGACAGGAAGAGTGTATGCCTTAGATCTCTCTAAGAAGATAGATCTCAAAGGCAATCCTTGCCTATTTTCCAAAGCCTCTTCTCAAGAATCTAAACTGTGGCACAGGAGGCTTGGTCATGTGAATCTCAAAAACATGAATCAGCTTAGCCACAATAGTTTAGTCAGAGGCTTACCAAAAGGAGTTCCACTATGATGAAACCTGCACTGCTTGTTTAAAAGGAAACACACAAAGTCTCATTCCCTCCTATTGAAGTGTCCAAGTCCACTGCCTGCTTGCAATTACTGCATATGGATCTATTTGGTCCTGTGAGAGTAATGAGCATGGCAAAGAAGAAATACTGTCTGGTAATTGTGGATGATTACTCCAGATTTGTATGGACTTTCTTTCTACATTCGAAGGATGAGGCTACTCAGAAGAATCCACTTTGTGCTGTACATTGAGAAGCAGTATTCCCTTCCAGTCAAGTGTATTAGGAGTGATAATGGAACTGAGTTCAGAAATCATACACTTGATGACTTCTATCTTTCAAAGGGAATCAAAAGGCAGTTTAGCATTCCAAGGACTCCAGAGCAAAAGGAGTAGTGGAGAGAAAGAACAGGACCCTCATTGAAGCTGCAAGGTCCATGCTGGCTGACTCAGGTTTGCCATTGACCTTTTGGGCTGAAGCTGTCAACACAGCTTGTTATGTGCAAAATAGAGTTTTAGTAAATCAGAGGTTGATGAAGACTCCATATGAAGTTCTCCATCATTTGGCTCCTCTGATTTCATTTTTCAAAGCATTTGGGTGTCCCTGTTTCATTCTCAACACAAAGGATCAACTCCATAAATTTGATCCTAAGGTGGATGCAGGGTACTTTGTTGGTTATTCATCTACTTGCAAGGCATACAGAGTCTTCACTGCAGAACAAAGATGGTTGAAGAAACTATACATGTTAAGTTTAATGAATCTCCAAAGGACAAGATTCCACAAAGTCCTGTGGAGTTATTGATTTGGACATACTGCAATATGTTCCTTATCAAAATCCTGTTGTTGCTCCTGTCAACAGTTCACCACCTGGTGGTACTGCTGATGATGATGATGATTGCAGTACTCACATCTTCAGGTTTAGAGATCAGCTGCCTGACTCAGCTAGACCTGATGTTCCTGTAGCCCAGTAGCACCATCCACAACAAATGCTGATGAGATTTCTTCAAATCAACTTCCTTTGAATTACCATCCACTGATTGGTTCAAGGAAATGATACACCATCACCATCTGTTGCTGCTGAACCGCTACAAACACTTGCACAGATCTCATTGTGTATCAAGATCAAGAATCACCCTATGTCTCAAATCATTGGTGATATCACTGCGGGGTATCAACAAGAAGTCAATTGTCAAATTTCTGCTTCTATGCTCTCTTCATCAATCAGCAAGAGCCAAAGAATTATCACATTGCTTTAAAGGACAATGGATGGGTTGATGCCATGCAGCTTGAGCTTCTTCAGTTCAAGAAACAGCAAGTGTGGGAACTGGTTCCTCTACCTCCAGGTAAGTGCAATAGGCACTAAATGGGTGTTTAGGAACAAAACTGATGAAAATGGGCTTATTGTTAAGAACAAGGCCAGACTGGTTGTTCAGGGGTTTGCACAAGAAGAAGGTATTGATTATGATGAAACCTTTGCCCCTGTAGCCAGACTGGAAGCAATTCGATTGTTTTTAGCTTATGCTGCTTATCAAAACCTTAAAGTTTTTCAAATGGATGTCAAAAGTGCATTTTTGTATGGAAAATTAAAGAAGAGGTTTATGTATGTCAACCTCCAGGCTTTGAGGATAATAAACATCCTAATTGGGTGTATAAGCTTGATAAGCTCTTTATGGGTTAAAACAGCTCCCAGAGCCTGGTATGAGACATATCAAACTTTCTTCTGGAAAACAATTTCACTCGAGGCTCCATAGACAAGACTTTATTCATTAAGAAAGCTGGGCAGCATAATCTACTTGTTCAAATTTATGTAGATGATATCATTTTTGCATCCTCTAATCCAAAGTTGTGTGATGCCTTTACAAAGTTGATGCAACAGAAGTTTGAAATGAGTGCCATGGAGAATTACAGTTCTTTCTGGGGTTGCAAATCAAACAAAAGGCTGATGGAATTTTTATTCATTGTCCAAATATACAAAAGATCTTTGCAAAAGTTTGATTTACAAAACTGTAAGCCTGTTCTACTCCCATGAGCAGCACCACACAACTGGACTCAGATCAGAAAGGTAAAATGGTTGATGAAACGCTTTACATGTATGATTGGGTCCTTGATGTATTTAACAGCTTCTAGACCAGATATTATGTTTGCTACATGTGTTTGTGCTAGATTTCAGGCTGCACCTAAAGAGTCTCATCTGATTGCAGTCAAGAGGATCTTTAGATATCTGCAAGGCACTCCCTCTCTAGGTTTATGGTATTCTACCGGACATTCTGGTAAATTAGTTGCTTTTTCTGACAGTGACTATGCAGGGTGTAAGTTGACCAGGAAATCAACTTCTGGTGGATGTCAATTCCTAGGCAACTGCTTGATTTCTTGGCAGAGCAAGAAACAGACCTCAGTTGCTACATCTATTGCTGAAGCAGAGTACATTGCTGCTGCAAATTGTACATCTCAGGTACTCTGGCTTCAAAACCAACTTTTGGATTATGGCATTACAGAGACTAAGACTCCATTGTTAATGGATAGTGCTTCAGCTCTTTGTATTGTCAAAAATCCAGTCCAGCACTCTAGGACCAAACATATAGAGATCAGACATCACTTTATAAGGGATTGTTTTGAAAAAGGTCTGATTGATCCTAAGTTTGTGCCTAGTGCTGATGAGCTTGCAGACATTTTACTAAGCCTTTGGATAGTTCAACTTTCCAAAACTGGTGTTAAGGCTTGTATGCTGCAACTAGAATAAGTGACAACTACTGATGATCTTAGTAATTCATACTGATGATCATAAGTACCTATGTCACATATAAGTACTGTTGAGTTCTCTTATCCTCAGTAGTTTTTATAACTACTGAAGACTAAAAGTCTCACAAGTACTGAAGTACTTCATCTGTTCTAAACTACTGATGTAGTCACAACTACTGATGCAGTACAACTACTGCAATCAGTAAAACAAGATAAGTACTGATGTCCTATGAAACAACTGAAATCAGCCAAAAAGACGATGAATGTGTTGAGGACAGATTGAAACAGCTGAAAAGCTAAGAATTGACGAAAATAGCTGAAAAGAACTTTCTTTTCAGTCGTTTGTACAACTGCTGTTTCATTTTAAACAACTGAAGCAAACCCACGTCTTCAGTAGTTTTTAACTACTGATGACTAATCCAAGTCTTCAGTTGTTTACAACAGCTGATGACAAAACCACTGTCTTCAGTAGTTTCATAACTACTGATGACAACACCCATGTCCTCAGCTGTTTCAATCATCTGAAGTAAAACCACGGTCTTCAGTAGTTTTCTAAACTACTGATGCCTAACACCACGACTTCAGCTGTTTTAAACGTCTGAAAAGATAATACATGTCAACGGTCGTTTAAAACTACTGATGACTAACACACATCCTTCAGTCGTTTCTTACCCGTACCGTATATATACCCCTAACCTTAGCTCTCCATGCTTCATCTTCTTCAAACCTAACGTTCCTCTCCAAAACTTTCCTCTTCTCCATGGCGTCTATGCAATTAAACCGCGACACAACTGTGTTGCCTACCTCACTAAATCGCCGATCTGGACTAAGTTCCATACTGTTATCGATCTTATGGTTCAGTCCAATACAACAAGGCATTTCTTCTGAACCCATCTTACATGCCGAATCCTTGAACCAATTTTGGATGAACGTTACTGTTACTACTGAGGAGAGCAACACACACCCTCCTCCGTCAGTCGTCAACAACAAAGAAGTAGTCATTACTCCTGCAACAATCCGCAAAATTCTTCAACTAAATGATGCTACTTCTCCTGCTGGATATCCGAAGGGCACCATCGATCTATCCTTTGCTCAACATGGATATCAAGGCGATCTCAGTGCCACCACCATCATGAAGAAACACTTTAATGACGCTGAGCGCCTGATTTTTCACATGGTAAATGTATGTCTGGCCCCTAAGACGTCGTCTTGGGATCAAATGTCCACCAAATGGCAGCAGGTAATGTATTCTATCCTTGAGCAACAACCACTAAACTTTTCAGAGTAATATTTTCAGAGCTCAAAGATATGGCTCAAAAACAAACTGCCAACCGTTGGATACTTTATCCACGGTTCATAATGGCCATTATTACAGACCAGCTTAATGCTGAGGGACTTGTTGGCTTGGGAGTCCCTGCTACGCTGTTCTGCCGGAAGTATACTCCCGGCACAACTCTGACCGGACACTAAAATGGCTGCCAAGCTGCGAAAACCCACGCAGCTGGAACCACAGCCACCACCTCCAAATCCAAAGTCCCCACCAAACCACCAAAAAGAAACCCAAAACGGCTACTCAGGGAATTGAGTCCCCTGAGGATGCCCCTGCAAACACAACGCAGGATATATCCACTAGTACAAACCCCCTAGTGGATACAATGACTCCTCCAGCCACAGCCGCTCAGGCCTCCCTCAATAGGAGCCTGCAGCAACCACCAGAGGGGTACCTACTTATCTGGGATCTTCCTCCCTTGAGGAGATTGCCATTAAAGAGCACCAACCTCCCAGGTGCACACTGCTTCTATCCCCTCACCCCAAACAACCGCCCCTCACAGCCCAACTTTAATAGTTGCACAAGTGCTGACTCAATTGCACTCCTCCCCCTTCCCCAGAAACCACTTACTACTGGGAATACCTCTACAATTGAGGGGGAGGAACACAGTGCCCTTGAGAACCCCCAGCACAGGGGTTTCCCAATTCTATCTCCTGGTGTAGACAAGGAGCTTAGAATATCTAGTGAGGCTGCCACCTCCTCTGACTCAGCACATGACCAGAGTGAGGCTGGTAACATTGCTAAGACCTCCTTAGAGGCAACAGCTGATGATGGACGTTGTCCTGAGGCTGGAAGTCCCCAGTACCAAGCACAAGGGGCACATGCACCACTGGTCTACACCCAGTGCATGTAAATCCTGCTCTAAGCAGGAGGTCAGCTGATTCAGCTTCGGCTGATGATGACCTGGGCTTCTTCTATGATGTTCTTGCCCAGAACACACTCCTTGAAGAGAAAGTCAGTAGGCTGCAAAACCTACTTGACCAACTCTCACAAGGAGCAAGACCATCTGCCTCTATCCACCCACAGATGGCACCTTCCCTTGAAGGTTTCCCAAACACCGAGCCACTCCAAAATCAACCACCTGCCTCTGCTTCAGGCCCTACTTCTCAGGAACAGAACCCTCCTGAGCAAATAGGTGCTGTACTCCAAAATTCCTTCCTCTCATCACCCCATAATCACTGATATAGTGATCAAAGCCATTGATGAGAGGCTTTCCTCAACATTACAGCCCTTGGTTGATGCTGCTGTTCAAAAGACTCTTTCTGCGGTACAAACCCCTCCCTCCAATGCAACCAAAAAGGGGGAGAGTACTGCAGTGAAAGAACAAAAGGAAAGAACAGAGGAGAAGAAGCAAAGAGGAGGAAAAGAAAAGCAACCTCTGATCACTTACAAGCGAAAGAGAAGTGCTGATGATCACACTGCTGAAGACAAATCCTTGGAGGAGCTGGTCAAAGAAGCTGACACCACACACAGCGATCCATGGATAAAATATTGAACAATCTTCAGGCAGGGGTTTGACACAGCCAACTGGATAGTGAGATCAGAAGGTTAGAAGTACAGAGATACAAACCCGATGGGCAGGGTATGATGCTCTTGAGAAAGAGAGGTTGGAAATAATGATCCGCTTTATTGCAAAATACTTTGGAAGATCATTAATGGAGATCCGCGCATGGACCAGGGACAGCATTCTGGCTATTGCCACCAGAATCTGTCTGTCTGAGTAATTCAACAAATGGATTATTGTGGAAGCCCTTGATGAGGCCGGGGCTGGTAAAAGGTTAGAGATGGCTAAACTCACAAAGCGAAATAACTACAAGGATGCTAGATCAACCTTCCCTTCCACCCACTCAAACAGATCTTATCCCCAAATCTCCCAACCACCTCTAACACCTAAATCCAATCCAAACCCCCATCTCTCAAACCATTCCTTCACCAACCAACCATCATCCAGTGATGTACCCAGAAGGAGGAGAGGTGCTGAGGATGGAAGAAGAAGAAGAAGAGGATGAGATGACAGTCTGCCACTCTCTGCTGTTCTGAAGCTACCAAAATCCCAAAGTCACCCCATGATCACACCTGACTCTCAAAGGGAAATGGTCAGAGTCAAGATAGAAGAAGAAACAGCAGAAACAGCACGATGAGCAACTGTTGAAGATGGTTGACAAGGAATTTCCTCAGTCATCATCTATTCAAGCCATGAAAGGGCATGCTCAAAGGCTGTACACTCTCAGGCACACCTTTCAGTATCAGAAAGGAGAGAGTGAGAGTATGGCCAGACCCCAGGGTGAGTTCTCAAGAATCCATAAAGCTATCCCACACAGATACAACGGCCAGGTACGAAAAACAATAGAGTCTACCATCATGTTGGCCGTTGTAGTCTCACCTGGGAAATCATTGATGAATTCAAGAAAGCTCACCAAGCAAAGAAGACCCTCAAGCCTTACTAGAAAACAGATGATTAAGAAGGGGTTGTTATATAAAAGCTTGAAGACATCCAGAAGAATGAGCTCCAGTTACTCCTTGAAGGCAACCATCCTGATGAATTTGTATTAGGGAGGTAACTACGGTGGAGCTGAAAAATGGCAGGACCCATGAAGTACTTATCAGAGTACTATGGTCCAGAGTTCTTCTTCGAGGAGGAGCAGAAGAACTCTCTCATGAGGACAATTTTCTCCTTGAGGCCTAGTTCGTGAGTCATACAGACTCATTATGGGGAAGTAAATCTCATGAATGGGATAACAACTCTGTGTCCAGTTCCCCAAAACAGAGTTCCCATTCATACTCTGCCAAACAAATATTTGAGATTTCTTCCCAGGCCGGAGCTTACATGGTCATCTTCTCTACTGATCAAGAAGGAAAAAGACCCACACTTTGCCATCAATAAGTGGGAGAATAAATAAGTTAGAGGTTTTGGCTGCATTGGTTCAGGGGAGTTTGTTGGACCAAAGACCAATGAGCCAAGATCAGAAAACCTCTAAGTCCCACATGGTATCACAACAACAACTGCTGAAAGCCTCATCAGTAGTTTGACAAGTGCTGAAGACTTCAACAGCTGAAGATCAAGTGCTGAAGACCTCAACAGCTGAAGAACCAAGTGCTGAAGTACAACAGCTGAAGACACAAGTGCTGAAGCTGAAAGACCAAAGTACTGAAGTACAACAGCTGAAGAGTTTACAAGTGCTGAAGATCAACAACTGATGTACAAGGTCTGAAGACAAAGACTGAAGACATCAGCTGATGGTATCTACTGAAGTCATCAGCTGATGAAACACCTGAAGGTCAAAGTCTGAAGATCAAGTACTGAAGCCTCAGTAGTTCGTCACAACTGCTGAAGAGTACTCTTCAGTAGTTGTGATATCAGTAGTTTTATAGTTTTATATTTCAGTAGTTTTGTAAAACGACTGAAGAGCTTGTTCTTCGTCGTTGTAGTTTCAGTAGTTTTATATTTTGTACTTAACATGCTGATATGTTCTCAGTAGTTGTGAACATTCAGTAGTTTGTTAAGAATTAGTTATTTTTGTTGGATCTGCCAGTGTCACTTTCCGTGATAACAGCAGTGATTGTTGCACTCTATATAAAGAGTGACAACTATTGTAATCAAAAGAGATGAATGTGTGAATGAATGGAATGAATGTGTGAATGAATGGAATGAATGATTGATTTGATTAGAAATATTCTACATCTATAAACATTCCTAGAAATCAGAATATAATATTCTCTCCCTATAACCGTATGCGATCTTAATGCTTACAAGTATCAATTGCTTGCTACAATTTGTCTAATTCTAGTTTGTATTCCGCTCTTTGTATTCTGATACATCAAACTTATGATCACTGATCCTGTCAATAGTGACATCTAACAGAATTATTCAAACTACTGAAACTATGCAAACTACTGAGAATGTTCTCAACTACTAATTACATCTAAGAGAATGCTTAAGTACAAAAACCTAAAACTACTAAACTACAACTACTGAAACTATAACTACTGAAAAGTAAATTACAAGTACTGAAAGGAAACCATCACAACTATTGAAGTTAATTACTTCAGCTGTTGTGACAACTACTGATCACTTTGGTTTTCAGTCTTTGTCTTCAGTACTTTACTTTCAGACTTTGTCTTCAGCTGATGGCTTCAGACTTTGTATTCAGTCTTTGTCTTCAATACTTTACTTTAAGACTTTGTCTTCAGCTGATGGCTTCAGACTTTGTCTTCAGTCTTTGTTCTTCAGTACTTTACTTTCAGACTTTGTCTATAGACCTTGTAATCAGTTGATGGTTCAGCTGTTGTGATCTTCTTCAGCAGTTGTAATGTCTGTGGGACTTAGAGGTTTTTCTGATGAGGCTCATTGGTTCTTTTGGTCCAACAAAAACCATGATAATCATGTTTACTACAAAAAACAGAGCAAAGTTAAAAGAAAATTGTGTAACAAATCAAACTCACATTACAAATCAAAGCAAAGTTAAAGTCAAATTGTTAGCTAACACACATGTCTCTCGTGTAGATTACATGGAAAACCTTACATGGAGCAAGCTCCATAATGTCAGCGGTTATTTAAACCCTAATGTGCTGAAGCCGACGGTCTTAGAGATATGATAAGATTCTTATCAACCACAAGGGTAGCATATGCCATGACAGTAAGACCACAATCTACGAGAATCCGATCAGGTCATTCTGGGAATCAGCTGAAGTGGTGAAGAGGATGGAGTGAAAATTCTAACTGGGAGAATCAACAATGAACTCACTCTGAGGATCACAGAAGAATCAGTTAGAAGATGTCTGCAATTCAATGATAAGGCAGATGATCCTCTTGAATTGGATGATGAGGAAATAACCACATTTTTCTCTGAAATTGGTTATGAAGGGAGTTATGAAGCAAAATAGATAGTCAAAGGATTAGGGATCTGCCTTTTAGATTCCTAATTCATATGTTCCAACATTGTCTGTCTAAAAGGAAAACAAGATGGAATGAATTTCTAATCTCACATCTTCTGCAATTTGTGCTCTCTACACCAACAAAAGGTTTAAGATGTCTGCATATGTATTCAATGGCCTAATCTCCAACACTCAAGAAGGGTTGAGATACAAGTTCTAATGTACCCCAGATTCATTCAATGTCTAATCAAGAATCATTCATGACATTGTTAATGAAGGACCTGTACTTAACATTCCTCATTATGATACAAGATCCTATAAGTACATCAAGAAGAAGGACCCAAGGAACTTTTACAGTGGTGCCCCTTCACCCTTCTTCCTTGGATGCTTCAACAAATACATCAAGCAGGTCAAGCACAACCACCTCGACAACCAATAGCTCAACCAACTCCACAACCATCACCAATACCATCACCAATACCATCCCCAATACCATCTCCAATACAATCCCCAATACCATCACCAATACCATCTCCAATACCATCACCAATGCCATCACAACAAAAATACCACAACCTTCTACACAACCATCTCTTCAAACATTACGTCAACCATCATCACTTCCATCACCACAAACAACACCACCAATGACCAGTCAACCTACACCTATATCACACATCATCAATCTCCAATATCACCACACGAATCACCTATTTCTCCTTACCAACCTTTACCATCAATACTTGATCACCCTGCTGAAACAGAAGCGTCAACAAGTGCATCCAAATCATCCAAATCATCTTCTGATGAGGAGGATCATCATGATCAAACCAAAGCTATGAAAAAACCTTCTGAGGCTGCTCCTTCAGAGAGCTATGTTGAATCCAACATCAATAGACCTGATGAAAATGATGAATTAATATCTGAGTTGTTACTCAAAGTGGAAGGATGGAAAGAAATTTAAACAGGAGAGCAAGAATCATAAATGATAGAACTGGAACCAGATGAGAAAGAATGTGAATTGAAAGATCTTAAGAGAAATATGCAGTTGAACGAAAAGAACAAGACAAAGAGATTGAGAATTTAAAAGCTGCACTGAAACACTCAAGAGAAGAAGTAAGTGGACATATAAATACTCTTATATTGCAATGAAAACATTATAGAAGAACAAGCTAATATCATCTCAAAACTTGAAAAGGAAATGAGAGCAAGAACAAAAGAATATCCGAGCTTGAATGATGATCAAAAGAACTAAAGTGAAGGATGATGATGAGAAAGAAAAACAAGAAAAGGTTGATGATGAGGACAACAATTTAATAGATGAGAATGAAGAACAAGTAGATGATGAAGGTCAAACTGAGATCAAAGACCAAAGCCTAGACATGGTAGTGTATTGTGGAAACACTGGTTATTCGGACTCTGAAAAAGGTGAATTTGAAGAACTCTTCAGTGCCTTGGATAGTTTGCATCTGAACAATTCAGCATTGATGATGATTTCTGGGAATTCATAAACAATCAAAGAACTGAGACAGAGCCTATTGTCTTTATTCCCAAATCACTAGTGCCTTTAGACAAAGAATTAACTTTGCAAATTGTCTCTGCTATATCATTAAATGAAGAACAAAAAGAAGAACTCAAATAAAGATATGAACAAGAAAGGAAAGAAGAAAGTGAAACTGAACAGAAAGAAAATGAGAAAAGTAAAATGAAGGATCAAGAACCAAGTACACCTGAACAGGTCCCTGAGCCAAAAGAACAAACTGAAACCTCTAGCCCTCAACTTCAAACTTACTCACGAAAGAGGAAGTATCTGGCTGAAAAAAGCTAAAGGCAAGAGACCAATAACTGAAGAACAACCAGCAAAGAAACAAAATGATGACTGAAGAAGTTTAGCAGCAATTGCTGAATTTTTGAAGAACATGAGCAGGTAGAAGCCCAGTTGAAAAAGTTGGCTAGAGCAATTGATTTAGAGAAGGAGAAAATGCTGATGAATATGAAGTTAAAAAGGATGTTCTCATGGACAGTCCTATTAAAGAAGAACAGTTAGTAGAAGATATGGTAACCAAAGCTCAAACTGATGACTTGGTGATTAAAGCCATGTTTTAATTAATCAAGGCTATGATCCTGATGAAGTATTTGGGATGGCTTATGAGAGAATGAAAGAGGAGGAAGAGAAAGTGAAATTGTTGCTTGATCCAACAATAGACATTGAATATGAGAAGACAATGACAAAGGATACTCTAAAACATAAAGACTCATCCTTGAAGAAATCTACAAGGTATGAAATCCACTGCCAAGAAGGGGTCCCTTACAAATGCTGTCTCAAATAAGGAAATCAACCTCATCCCATGAATCATTATTTCCTAATCCTTATAACATGTTTGCTAAGGAAATGAAGGAATATCTCTCAAGTCAGGGATTCACAAAAAGAAGGATTGCCAATATGAAGACAAATTCTTTAAGAGCTATAACTCTTTAATGAATCAATGAAAAGAAAGAAAAACTCAAGAAACTAGAAGAAGAATTGACAAGGACCAAAACAGAAGCAGAGCGTCAGCTGAAGACATGCTGCTAAATCAAAAAGATCAAGAACTACTTGCCCCAATGCTCCACAAGTACCTTGAATGGTTTGCAGAACCATCTCAGTTGAAGCTGCAAGAAGGATTGACTACTGCAGAACTGATCAGAGGGATGTCTACTCCCAAGGGCAAGGTAGATCAAAAGATAATAGCATGGAAGTATGATAGCACATGGAACATGTTCATGGTGAAGAGAATCTCAGGGCTAGTACAATTCTTTACTGAGTACTCAGCTCTAGTAAATGCCTTTGAGACTCATGATTTGAAGGAACTAGCTCAACTTGAACTGATCAATGATGCAGCTATGTTCAGGGGATATGAATTTGAGAACATACTTAAGATGTTCAGAAGAACAAACAACTTCAATTCCTTAAAGACAATTTGCTTAAGAAAAGATAAAACTTTTTCAATCCCCTGGATAAGAAGAAAAAGATGGAAGCAGAGGAAATTGTATTCCCTGAGTTGAAGGTAAAGCCAACTGAGTCATTGAAGAGAAAAGTAGTATCTGGTACTCATACCTCCACTCCCATCTCAAACGTGTACTATGATGAGAGAACCTATGAGATGGTGATAGAAAGGAAGTGGGGAGGAAAAGAAGGAGCTGACATAAGACTATTCAGTGGATATGAAGTAAGATTACATGATGAATCATACATCCACTACATTTATACGAGGCACTTCAGGGAATTAAACAACAAATTCGGTGAACAAGACATGCATTTCTTTCTGAAATGCATTAAGTTGTTGAAACTGGCTTATGATAGAATAAATATTAAAAGAGACAAAAGAAAGAAGAAGAAAACACCACTGCAACTTGGAAATATTGTTAAGCTTGAAGTGGATGTGGGAGAGAGTTTATTGATTCATAGAGATGGTCTTTCCACAATCTCCATATGGGAACCTATTTCTCTGAAAAAGTTACCAATAGAAGCCATCTACAACATGAACAGAATGAAAATACATGTGCTGAGTAGAGACAGGATGTCAGAAGCAACTGATTTTGTAAATGTTAGGATCAGTGATCTAAGTTTGATCAATTAGAGTAGATTGCAGCGGAATTCAAACAATGAATTAGACAATTTAACAAGAACTCAATGATATTTAATGGAATAGTACACGGTTATATAGAGAGAGAGAATTCTGCAAAAGGAATATTTCATTCAAATGCTTTCGTGGTGGCTGAAAGTCACACATTACAACTAGGTCAACATTCCTTATATAAGGAATGTGACGTCTGCTGATGTCACTTGATAGTGACATCTAACAGAATTATACAAACAACTAAAACTATGCAAACTACTGAGAATGTTCTCAACAACTGATCACATCTCAGAGAATGCTAAGTACAAGAACATAAAACTACTAAACTAAAACTACAGAAACTATAAACTACTGAAAAGGTGAATTACAAGTATTGAAAAGGAAAACCATCACAACTACTGAAGTTAATAACTTCAGTTGTTGTGACAACTACTAATCACTCTGGTCTTCAGTCTTTTGTCTTCAGTCTTTGTTCTTTAGACTTTTACTTCAGACGTTATCTTCAGCTGATAGCTTCAGACTTTGTCTTCAGTACTTCACTTTCAGACTTTGTCTTTACTACTTTACTTTCAGACTTTGTCTTTAGTAGAAATCTTTAGATCTTGTCTTCAGACTTTGTCTTCAGACCTTGTAATCAGCTGATGTCTTCAGCTGTTTTGATCTTCTTCAGCAGTTGTAATGTCTGTGGGACTTAGAGGTTTTTTGATCAGGCTCATTGGTTCTTTTGGTCCAACAAACTCCCCATGAACCAATGCAGCCAAAACCTCTAAGTTTATTGATGATCCCACTTATTCTTTGGCAGATACACCCTCTTGATCAAAACATACACTGATGTGTCACAAGAGCTGAAAGCTTTAGCTACAAATCAGACACAACTTGTTATAATGGTTCAACATTTGTTGGGGAGAGTTAACCAACTAGATGCACCCTGTGATCAAACCATTGAAAAGGTATTCCAAGCCCAAATCCAAGGAATCCATTTCAACACCATCTCCACCTTCATCAGCTGTTAATCATGAGAAACAAGTTATGGTTAAATCTGTTGATAAAAACAGACCCAAAACCAAAATGGTTTGGGTCTCAAAACCTAACTAGTTCCTTGTGATGAATGCAGGGTTCTTCAGCATGCCAAAGGAGCATCTGGTATGTAGACAGTGGAGGATCTATGCATATGACAGGAGCAGTTCTCTTCTTAATGACTACTCTCACGGAAAGAAGGGATTTGTTTCATTTGGAAATGATGCTAAGGGTTACATCATGGGGAAAGGACATGTGTCTAATGGAGAACTCAATTTGATGATGTTAACCATGTGGAGAGTCTCAAGTATAATCTACTGAGTGTCAGTCAGATGTGTGATAAAGGGCATGTTGCACTTTTTACAAGCCAGAACTACAGGATTCTGTCTTCCCAAGTTCTGAGGCTGATTGACAAGGTATTGGATGAACATACTCTCCTGAAGGCCAACAGGATTGGAAGAGTATATGCCTGGATTTGTCAAAGAAGATTGATTTGAAGGGTCATCCTTGCTTGTTCTCCAAAGCCTCTCCTCAATAATCTAAACTGTGGCACAGAAGGTTGGGTCATGTAAATCTCAAAAACATGAATCAGCTGATCCACAATAGTTTAGTGAGAGGTCTACCAGTAAAGGAGTTCCACTGTGATGAAACCTACACCGCTTGTTTGAAATGAAAACAACACAAAGTCTCATTCCCTCCTATTGAAGAATCTAAGTCCACTGCCTGCTTACAGCTACTGCACATGGATTTATTTGTCCTGTGAGAGTGATGAGCATGACAAAGAAGAATACTGTCTGGTAATTGTGGATGATTACTGCAGATTTGCATGGACTTTCTTCTTGCATTCAAAGGATGAGGTTGCTCAGATGATTATAAACTTTGTGTTGTATGTTGAGAAGCAGTATTCCCTATCAGACAAGTGTATAAGGAGTGATAATGGAACAGAATTCACAAACCATACACTTGATGATTTTTAACTCTCAAGGGGAATCAAGAGGAAGTTTAGCATCTCAAGGACTCCAGAACAAAATGGAGTAGTGGAGAGAAAGAACATGACCCTAATTGAAGCTGCAAGGTCCTTGTTGGTTGACTCTGGTTTGCCATTGACCTTTTGGGCTGAAGCTGTCAACACAACTTGTTATGTGCAGAATAAGTTTTAGTAAATCAGAGGTTGATGAAGACTCCATATGAAGTTCTACATCATTTGGCTCCTCTAATTTCATTCTTCAAAGCCTTTGGGTGTCCTTGTTTCATTCTCAACACAAAGGATCAACTCCACAAATTTGATCCTAAGGTGGATGCAGGGTATTTTGTAGGATATTCATCCACATGCAAGGCTTACAGAGTCTTCAACTGCAGAACAAAGATAGTTGAAGAAACCTTGCATGTGATGTTCAATGAATCTCCTCAGGATAAATATCCACAAAAACCTGTGGAGTTGTTTGATTTGGGTATACTACAATATGTTCCTTATCAACCTCCAGCTGTTGTAGATCATGTGAATAAATCATCTTCTGCAGCAAGTCTTCCACCTGGTGGTACTGAAGATGATGATGATATTAGTACTCACCTTTTCAAGTTTAGTGATCAACTACCTGAGTCTACTAAACTTGATGTTCCTGTAGCTTCAGCAGCTCCATCCACAACAAATGCTGATGAGATTTCCGACTCCTCTACATCATTTGATTTGCCATCTCATACTTGGTTTCAAGAATCTGGATCAATATCTGCTGCTGCTGAACCTGCTACAAACACTTGCATTGATCTTATAGTGTACCAAGAGCTGAAGAATCATCCCATGTCTCAAATCATTGGTGATATCAATGCTGGTGTCTCAACCAAGAGTCAATTGTCCAACTTCTGCTTCTATGCTATCTTCTTCAGTCAGCTAGAGCCAAAGAACTATCACGTTGCTTTAAGAGACAATGGATGGGTTGAAGCCATGCAGCTTGAGCTATTCAGTTCAAAAAGCAGCAAGTGTGGGAACTGGTTGCTCTACCCCCAGGTAAGTGTGCAATAGGCACTAAGTGGATGTTTAGGAATAAAACTTATGAAAATGGGCTTATTGTCAAGAACAAGGCTAGACTGGTTGTACAAGGGTTTTCACAAGAAGAAGGTGTTGATTATGATGAAACCTTTGCCCCTGTAGCCAGACTGGAGGCAATTAGATTTTTCTTAGCCTATGCTGCATTCCACAATCTTAAAGTTTTTCAAATGGATGTCAAAAGTGCTTTTTTATATGGAAAAATAAAAGAAGAGGTTTATGTGTGTCAACCACCAGGTTTTGAGGACAATAAACATCTTGATTGGGTGTATAAATTTGATAAGGCTCTTTATGGGTTGAAGCAAGCTCCTAGAGCCTGGTATGAAACACTTTCAAATTTTCTTCTTCAAAATAATTTCACTAGAGGCTCCATAGATAATACTTTGTTTATTAAGAAAGTGATCAGCATAAGCTACTTGTTCAAAGTTACGTTGATGATATAATTTTTGCATCCACTGATCCCCAGTTGTGTGATGATTTTACAAGTTCAATGAAACAAATGTTGAAATGAGTGCAATGGGAGAATTACAGTTCTTTCTAGGCTTTCAAATCAAACAAAAGGCTGATGGAACCTTCATTCATCAGTCAAAATATACAAAAAATCTTTTGAATAAGTTTGATTTACAAAACTGTAAGCCCTGTTCTACTCCATGTGCAACACCACACAACTGGATGTAGATTAGAAAGGTAAAGCTGTTGATGAAACACTTATAGATGTATGATTGGGTCCTTGATGTACTTAATAGCTTCTAGACCAGATATTATGTTTACAACTTGTGTTTGTGCTAGATTTCTGGCTGCTCCTAAAGAGTCTCATTTGATTGCAGTCAAGAGGATCTTTAGATATGTGCAAGGTACACAATCTCTAGGTCTTTGGTATTCCACTGGACACTCTTGTAAATTAGTTGCATTTTCTGATAGTGACTATGCAGGGTGTAAGTTAACCAGAAAGTCAACTTCTGGTGGATGTCAATTCCTAGGCAACTGTTTGATTTTTTGGCAGAGTAAGAAACAAACATCTGTTGCTACATCCACTGCTGAAGCAGAGTACATTGCTGCTGCAAGTTGTACATCTCAGGTACTCTGGCTTTAGAACCAATTATTGGATTATGGCATTACAGAGACTAAGACTCCATTATTAATGGATAGTGCTTCAGCTCTGTGTATTGTCGAGAATCCAGTCCAGCATTCTAGGACCAAACATATAGAGATCAGACACCATTTTATTAGGGATTGTTTTGAAAAAGGTCCGATTGATCCAAAGTTTGTGCCAAGTGCTGATGAGCTTGCAGATATATTCCTAAGCCTTTGGATAGTTCACTTTCCAAAACCTTGTGTTAAGGCTTGGTATGCTGCAGCTACAATAAGTGATAACTACTGATCATCTTAGCAAACAAGTACTGATGACCATTAGTAAACATGTCACAAATATGTACTGATTCTGTTAAAAGAAACTGATGCAGTTACAAACTACCGATGTAGTTACAACTACTGATGTCAATAAAAATAGATAAGCACTGATGTCCTATGAAACAACTGAGAACATCTAAAAAGTAAACGAGTAAGTGTTGAGGACAGTTTGAAACAGCTGAAAAGCAAAGAATTGACGAAAACTACTAACGCGAATTTTCTCTTCAGTCGTTTCCACAAACTGCTGTTTCACCATAAACAACTGATGACAAAACCATATCTTCAGTAGTTTCACAACTACTGATGACTAACACCAAGTTCTTAGTTGTTTTCTACACCTGAAGACAAAACCAAGGTTTTCAGTAGTTTCATAACTACTGATGACTAAAACCAAGTCTTCAGTTGTTTTCAAATGTCTGATAGTTAAAACCATGTCTTCAGTTGTTTTCGTACAACTGCTGACAACACCAACCTTTCAGTCGTTTTCTTTTCAGCCTTTTCTTAACCTATAAATACATGCACTTATAGCCGAACGTTTCATTAGCCGTTTTCTATCCTTTTCTCTCTCAACAATGGCGACCATGAAACTGAAACCTAGACACAACTGTGTTGCCTACCTCTCGAAATCGGCCTTCTGGAACAAATTTGATAATGCCATCGATCTTATGGTGGATTCCCAATAGCGAACCGCCTTTCTTTTGAATCCTACCATATACCCCTATTCCTTACACCAATTCTGGACCAACATCTATGTCACAACTGGTGAAAATTATAGCCAAATCACTCTCCAGTCATTGGTTAACCAGAAATAGGTGGTAATCACCCCTGACATCATTCGCAAAACCCTAAATTTGCATGATGCCACCTGTATTATAGAATACCCGAAAGGCACCATTGATATTCTTTTATCAACAACGGGTATGAAGGAGACTTAAGTGCTACAACCATTCTCCAAAAGCACTTCCATGATGCTGAAAGACTTATCTTCCACATGGTGAATATCTGTCTTGCTCCAAAGACATCTTCATGGGATAAGATATCCTCAAGATGGCAACAGGTATTGTATTCTATCTTTGAACAACAAACTCTAAATTTTTCTGTGATAGTGTTTATGGAACTTAAGGATCTGGCTCAGAAACCTATGACAAAGAGATGGCTATAATATCCCAGGTTTCTGATGGCCATAATTTTAAATCAATTAAAATCTGAAGGCCTTGTTGGTCTCGGAGTCCCTGCTCCAACTGTTTTAGCTGAGGTATACTCCAGACATAACTCTGACCCTACTCTCAAAGGGGCTGCCCGGCTGCTCAAACCCAAGCAGAGGAACCCACAGCCCTCACCTCTAGATCCAAAGTCCCTACCAAACCCAAACCCCAAAAGCCCAAAAAGGCTACTCAGGGAGATGAGTCCCCTGCGGATGCCCCTGTACCACCAATACAGGAAACACATACTGGTTCTAACCCCCAGTCATGTCAGAGACTCAACCAACTGAAACCGCACAGGTATCCTCTCCACAGGATCCTGTTGCAACCACATTTGGGGATACCACATTACTGGAACCTATCTCAGCTGAGAAGGTTACCATCGAAGAGCATCTCTCACCCCGGGTGCAATCTGCTTCTGACAAATCTCCAAATGCAACCGCCCCTCAAAGCCCAACCTTATAGTTGCTAAAGTGCTGAGTCAGCTGCATTCCTCGCCTCCTCCTCAAAAACCAATTAACACTGGGAATATCTCAACAATTGAGGGGGAGGACCAAAATGCTGCTGATAACCCACAGCACAGGGGTTATAATGTTCAATCTCCAAGTGTAGAAGAGGAGGTTAGAACATCTAGTCAGGCTGCCACTTCTACTAATTCAGCAAATGAACAGGATGAAGTTGGTACCATATATAAGACCTCACCAGAGGCACTGCCAATGAAGGACAAAGTCCTGAGGCAGGAAGTCCCCAGAACCAAGAACAAGGGCACATGCATATACTGATCTACACTCAGGGCATGTACATCGTGATTTAATCAGGAGTCAGATGATTCAACAAAGACTGATGATGACCTGGGCTTTTTCTTTGATGTTTTAGCCCATAACACTATCCAAGACACTAAGGTGAGCAGACTCACAGAGCTTCTAGCCAAAATGTCTCAGGATGAAAGTCCATCTACCCCCATTGACCCACAGATGGCACATTCTTTTGAAGGTTCACCAAACACACAGCCAATATACTTAACTAAGCCACAAGCCACTACTTTTGGCACCACCTCTCAGGGACAGAACCCCTCTGAGCAGATGGTTGCAACCTTTCAAAACTCCTTACCTCTCATCACTCCCATCATCATTGAGATAGTAAATAAAGCCATTGATGAGAGGATCTCCTCAAATCTCCACACATTTATTGATGATGTTGTTCACAAGTCACTTTCTGCCTTTCAAGCCCCTAATCCCAATGCATCAAAAAGGGGGAGACTACTACGTCTCCGGTAGTGAAAGAAAGGAAAAGGAAGAGAGTAGAAGATGAGAAAGAACTAGAAAAAGAAAAGGAGTTGGAGAAAGAACAAGAACTGATCTCAGAGAAATAGCTGATCACAGTGCAAGAGCTGAAGACAGACAAAGAGCAGAAAGATCAGCTGATCACTTACAAAAGGAAGAGAAGTGCTGAGTCAAAGTCTGATGGAGAAAAGTCCTTAGAAGATCTTGTCAAAGAAGCTGATGAAGCTCACAGCAGATCTATGGACAAAATAATAGATCAACTCTTCAGACAGGGTCATGACACGGCCACCTTAGATGTTGAGATCAGAAGGCTGGAGATAAATGAGATTCAAGCAAGATGGGCTAGTTACAGTGTGTTGGATAGGGAAAGATTGGAGATTATGATCTGGTTTATTGTCAAATATCTAGGAAGATCATTGATATAGATAAAGTCTTAGTCCAGAGACACTATCTTGGAGATAACCAAGAAAATCTGTTCTGCTGGAGGCTATCACAAAGGGTTGATCATCGAAGCACTGGATGAAACAGGTGCTGGGAAGAGAACTGAGATGGAAAAGCTCTCAAAAGCCAAACTCACCACTAAATTGCTAGATCAGCCTTCTCATACTCCCACTCAAAAACAACCCTCAAAGCAATCATCTCTAAAATCTGCCAAGTCTATCCCTAAACCAAAACCTTCCACAAGTCAACCCACAAAACCAATTCCATTACCCCAAAAACCATCTCAAACCGTACCCAGTGATACACCCAGAAGGAGGAGAAGGGTGTTGAGGGTAGAAGAAGAAGAAGAAGAGGATGATAATGAAGACAGTCTGCCAATCTCTGCTGTTATCAAACTTAAAACACCTGAGCCAGAAGTCAACAGATGATCACACCTGACTTGCAAATGCAAATGGTGAAAGTGAAGATTGAAGAAGCAGAACAGCAGAAGCAGCATGATGAGTAATTTCTCAAAATGGTTGACAAGGACTTCCCTCAGTCCTCATCCATTCAAGAAATAAAGAAACAAGCTCTGAGGCTGTACACTCTTAGACATACATTCGAACATCAAAGAGAAAGAGTGAGAATTTGGCCAGACCCCAGGGTAAGTTCCAGAATTCACAAGAAGAACATACCAAGTAGATATCATGGCCAAGTGAAAACGACCTTGAATGCTGCAATTATGTTGGCTATGGTAGTCTCACCTGGGAGATTATAGAAGAATTCAAGAGAGCAACAACTCAAAGACAACCCCTCAATCTATACTTGAAAACAAATTGATCAAGAAGGGGCTGTTATACAAGAGACTTGAAGTTCTTCAAAAGAGTGAACTCCAGTTGTTGCTAGAAGGCTCTCATCCAGATGAATTCGCATACAGAGAGATCACAACTGTTGAGTTAAGAATGGGAAGACAGTAAGATATCTGTCTGAATATTATAGCCCAGAGTTCTTCTTTGAGGGAGAAGCAAAAGAACTCACCAAGGAGGAACAAGTTGTTCTCTTTGAGGCCTATGCAAGTGAGTCTTACAGACTCATCAATGGGAATTAGGTTTCATGGTTGGGACAAGACACTGTGTCCAGTTTCCCCAAGACAGAGTTCCCTTCCATACTTAGCCAATCAAAAGATCAGAAACCTTTTCCGGCCTGTGCTTACATGATTACCTCTGAAGCTGATCAAGAGGGTGTTTCTGCAAAAGAATAAGTGGGATCATCAATAAACTTATAGGTTTTGGCTGCAATGATCAGGGGGAGTTTGTTGGACCAAAAGAACCAATGAGCCTGATCAGAAAAATCTCTAAGTCCCACAGACATTACAACTGCTGAAGAAGATCACAACAGCTAAAGACATCAGCTGATTACAAGGTCTGAAGACAAAGTCTGAAGACAAGATCTGAAGATTCCTATTGAAGACAAAGTCTGAAAGTAAAGTACTCAAGACAAAGTCTGAAAGTGGAGTACTGAAGACAAAGTCTGAAGCTATCAGCTGAAGACAACGTCTAAAGTAAAAGTCTGAAGAACAAAGACTGAAGACAAAGACTGAAGACCAGAGTGATTAGTAGTTGTCACAACAGCTGAAGTTATTAACTTTGGTAGTGGTGATGGTTTTCCTTTTCAGTACTTGTAATTTACCTTTTCAGTGGTTTATAGTTTCAGTAGCTTTAGTTTAGTAGTTTTATGTTCTTGTACTTAGCATTCTCTGAGATGTGATCAGTTGTTGAGAACATTCTCAGTAGTTTGCTGTTTTAGTTGTTTGTATAATTCTATTAGATGTCACTATCAAGTGACATCAGCAGACGTCACATTCCTTATCTAAGGAATGTTGACCTAGTTGTAACATGTGATTTTCAACCATACGAAAGCATTTGAATGAAATATTCCTTTTGCAGAATTCTCTCTCTCTATAACCAATTCTTGCAAATATACTAATTTGATCAAACTTAGATATTGAAATAGCAGTTTCAATGATCAATTGTTTGATCGATCAATGATTAACCAGCTCTAATACCATTTGTTAGGATCAGTGATCTAAATTTGATCAATTAGAGTAGATTGTAGCGGAATTCGAATAATGAATTAGACAATTTAACAAGAACTCAATTGATATTTAATGGAATAGTACATGGTTATAGAGAGAGAGAATTCTGCAAAAGGAATATTTCATTCAAATGCTTTCGTGGTGGCTGAAAGTCACACGTTACAACTAGGTCAACATTCCTTATGTAAGGAATGTGACGTCTGCTGATGTCACTTGATAGTGACATCTAACAGAATTATACAATCAACTGAAACTATGCAAACTACTGAGAATGTTCTCAACAACTGATCACATCTCAGAAAATGCTAAGTACAAGAACATAAAACTACTGAACTAAAACTACTAAAACTATAAACTACTGAAAAGGTACATTACAAGTACTGAAAAGGAAAACCATCACAACTCATCACATCTTGTACTTAGCATTCCCTGAGATGTGATCAGTTGTTGAGAACATTCTCAGTAGTTTGCATAGTTTCAGTTGTTTGTATAATTCTGTTAGATGTCACTATCAAGTGACATCAGCAAACGTCACATTCCTTATATAACAATTGTTAACGTAGTTGTAACGTGTGACTTTCAGCCACCACGAAAGCATTTGAATGAAATATTCCTTTTGCAGAATTCTCTCTCTCTCTATAACCGTGTACTATTCCATTAAATATCAATTGAGTTCTTGTTAAATTGTCTAATTCATTGTTTGAATTCCGCTGCAATCTACTCTAATTGATCAAACTTAGATCACTAATCCTAACAGTAAACATGATCAAGGCTATCCTGGATCCCACTAAAGCTGCATTCATACTACCTCCTAAAGATCAAGCTGAATCTTCACAACATCAATCACCTCCTAAACATTGAGGAAAACTAGGCTGTATAATCCTTAGGGGGAGTATTGTTACACCCTAAAAGGTCATACATGCCAACTCAATGGGTGAATTAATGATTGTTCAGCTAGAATCCCACAAGTCCAAGATGAAATGCGGATAAAGATCTGCCAAGAAAATAACTAGTGTTATCTTTCATATTAGTTAATGCGGAAGACAAAACTCTGATGCGGACAAGTGTTTACTCTTCCGCATTGACTAATGCGGAAGACATAATACTAATACTGAACAAGTTACTCTTCCGCATTAACAAATGCGGAAGAACAAAAGAAGATGCGGACAAGATTTTGATCATCCGCATTGACAAATGCGGATGACCAACCAAATGCGCACAAGTATTTGTTCATCCGCATTAAGCAATTCGGATGACCAACTTACTAATGCTGATGATCAAATGGAAATGCTGATCAAGATTATCTCATCCACATTTGTTAATGCGGATGAACAAGCAGAGATGCGGATCAAGACTTAGACTAGTTTTTGATGTAATAGGTCAGGGGTAGTTTAGTCATTTTGTAAAGGCATCTTGTCTGCCTATAAATAGAATAGTTAACCTCGTACTGAGGTGACGATTGATAGATAGAGAATTTTTGTTGTAATTATTCTCTGTAACTTATCAACTTTCATATATCAATACAAACAACATTTATGAGTAATTTTCTTGCTTGAATGTTCTTTGATTGTTTGTTTCCACCACTCAATCATTGACTTGATTATCATATTCGATTCTCAGTAAGAATATCACTCTTACACAATCCCAGTCAAGAACTCCTATGGATAGTAAAGTGAAGATTGGACCTAATCTTGAAGGCAAATCAGTGGATCAGACTCACTATCGATCAATGGTTGGTTCACTTATGTATCTAACAGCCAGTAGGCCTGACATTATGTTTGGTTTTTGTGTGTGTGTGCTACACATCTGAAGTGCAAACCAGCTCTTGGGTTATGGTATCCAAAGGAAGGAGAATTTCATCCTTATGCTTTCACAGACAGTGATTATGGAGGTTGCAACTTCAACAGAAAATGCACCTTTGGCGGTTGTCAACTTCTTGGTCCCAGACTAGTATCTTGGCAATGCAAGAAGCAGAAAAATGTATCAGGGTCCACAGCAAAAGTCAGCTAAAGATAGGCAGAAGTCGTATGCCGATAGACGACGCAGGTCGATCAAGTTCGAGGTGGGAGATCGGGTTATGTTGAAGGTCTCACCTTGGAAGGGTGTTATCCGATTCAGGAAGCGGGGCAAGTTGAGCCCAAGGTACTGTTGGACCAAAAGAACCAATGAGCCTGATCAGAAAAACCTCTAAGTCCCACAGACATCACAACAACTGCTGAAGACTTGATCAGCTATTTGACAAAGTCTGAAGACTTCAACAGCTGAAGACTAAAGTACTGAAGACTTCAACAGCTGAAGTACAAAGACTGAAGACATCAGCTGATGACAACAGCTGAAGTTCAAGTACAAGTACTGAAGCCTTCAGAGTTTGTTACAACTGCTGAAGAGGCACTCTTTAGTTGTTGTGATGGTTTTCTTTCAGTAGTTTTCTTTTTGTTTCAGTATTTGTAAAACGACTGAAGCGCATGTTCTTCAGTCGTTATAGTTTAACTAGTTTCTTTTTAGTAGTTCTAGTGATAGTTAACACTTAGCATTTTTGTAAGAAGATGTCAGTTGTTTGACATCTTCAGTAGTTGTGTTAACTATCAGTAGTTTGAATAAATTCTGTTAGATGTCACTATCAAGTGACATCAGCAGACGTCATATCTCTTATATAAGAGGTGTTGACCTAATTGTATGAGTGACATTCTGTTACCACGAAAGCGAATATTGAATGAAATATCTTTTGCAGAATTCTCTTTGTCTATAACCGTTTGTTCTTACCTTGAATATCTTTTGTGTTCTTGTGAATCGGCTAATTCATTGTTTGATTTCTGCTACCATACTCTCTAATCAATCAAACATAGATCACTGATCCTAAAATGGTATCAGAGCTGGTTAATCATTGATCGATCTAACAATTGATCATTGAAAATGGTATTTGATATCTATGTTTGATTGAATTAGCACATTTGCAAGAACTGGTTATAGATTATTGAATTTCTGCCGCTTTCGTTTATTCATTTTGAGATCTCTCTTGGTTCAATTTGGTATGTTGTGTTTTGTTCTAAATCTGCTATAGCTTAATTGAATTTGGTTGAATCTGAGATGACTACTCCTTCTAATGACCCTCATAGTACCGGTTCCTTAACCAAGCCTCCAATGCTGGTTAGGACTGAGTATAACATATGGCAACGAAGGATGCTTCATCACCTGTCTGTTAACAGTTCAGGTTGTTGGACATCTGTGGTACATGGACCACATAAGCCTATAGTGAACAATCCGGAAACCAATCAAATGGTTCCGAAGAAGAAGGGACATACTCAGATGAAGATCGGAAACTGTTTGAGATTGATGCTAAAGCCCATGGAATTATGGCCATGGCACTACCGAATGAAATCTATTCAGGGCTTATGCATCATGAAACTGCTCATGACCTCTGGAATGCACTGAAGGAACAATTCGGTGGAACTGATGAGGTCTTAGAAAACAACAGAGAAATCCTCGCCCAACAATATGAGACATTCTCTCATAGAAAGGGTGAGACACTGACTCAACAGTTTGAGCGTTTTTCCTGTTTGATCTCTGAGCTGAAAATGGTGAAACAGGAATACACCAACAGCCAGATGAATAACAGATTCCTCAGATCACTGCCTGAGAGATGGGACACATACACTATTGTCCTACGCTCCAGTGCAAATCTGGATAGCCTATCTCTCACCCAACTTCATGGGAAACTGCTTACATTCGAAAGAGAGATAGAGCAGAAAAGGAAACTGTCATCATGAGGAAAGCTCACTCATGACTTTGTACCAGGGAACACTGCCTTGGTTGGTCATGAGTCAGAATATGCTGCATCTGAAAACAATTATGATGATGATAGGATCTCAGCATCTAGTTTGATCGATTCGAATGATTTTAGCAGCAGAATAGAGTACCAACTAGCACAATTCGAGCAAGAATACCAAAGATATAGCAATGAACAGAATTAGTTATAGAGAGAGAATGTTTCTACAAAAGGAATATTTCATTCAATCACACGATTTGGAATGGCTTTCGCTCAATTACAATTTAGGTCATTCTTCCTATATAAGGAAAGATGACGTAGGCTGATGTCACTTGATAGTGACATCTAAACGTTATTTAACAAACTACTGAAACACTAAAACTACTGAAGATGTCAAGCAGCTGACATCTTCTTACAAGAAGCTAAGTGCTTACTTATTACAAAACTACTGAAACTACAACGACTGAAGAACAAGCTCTTCAGTCGTTTTACAAAACTACTGAAAGTAAAAACATAAAACTACTGATAAACACAACTACTAAAGAAGTACTCTTCAGCTGTTGTGACAAACTACTGAAACTTCAGCACTTGGTCTTCAGAGTTGAACTTCATACGTTTCATCAGCTGATAACTTCAGTAGATGTCATCAGCTGATGTCTTCAGTCTTTGTCTTCAGACTTTGTACATCAGTTGTTGATCTTCAGCACTTGTGGACTCTTCAGCTGTTGAACTTCAGTACTTTGGTCTTCAGCTTCAGCACTTGTATTCTTCAGCTGTTGACCTTCAGCATTTTAGTGTTCAGCTTCAGCACTTGTGTTCTTCAGCTGTTGAGCTTTAGCACTTTAGTCTTCAGCTTCAGTTGTGTTCTCAGCTGTTGAGCTTCAGCACTTTAGTCTTCAGCTTCAGCACTTGTGTTCCTCAGCTGTTAAGCTTCAGCACTTTAGTCTCCAGCTGTTGAAGCCTTCAGTACTTGATCTTCAGCTGTTGAAGTCTTCAGCACTTGTCGAACTGCTGATGCCTTCAGCAGTTGTTGTGATATCATGTGGGACTTAGAGGTTTTCTGATCTTGGCTCATTGGTTCTCTTGGTCCACAAACTCCCTCTGAACCAATGCAGTCAAAACCTCTAATTGATTTATTTTCCCACTTATTGTTGGCAGAATGGTTGGTCTTTTTCCTTCTTGATCAGTTGAGAAGATGACCCATATAAGCACTGGCCTGGGAATGAGTCTGTGATGATTTGGTTGGCAATGTATGGATGGGAGCTCTGTATTAGGGAATTGGACACTGACTGTTCCTCCATCCATGAGACTCACTTCCCAACTATGAGCCTGTAGGATTCCCTGGTGCAGGCCTCTAAAAATACAATTTGTTCCTCCATGGTGAGCTCCTCTGCCTCACCATCGAAGAATCCTTCTGGCCCATAGTACTCAGACAGGAATTTGACCTGTTTTCCATTTTTGAGTACCACTGTTGTAATCTGTCTGTAAGCAAATTCATCAGGATGATGACCTTCTAACAACAGTGGTAACTTATCCTTTCTGATCTCATTCAACTCTTATACACCAGCCCCTTTTTGATCATTCTGTTCTCCAGCATCTTTTGTGGGGGCATGTTTGAGGTGTAGGCCTTTATGAAATCTTCCAGGATTTCCCAGGGTGAGACTACAAGGGCTAAGGAGATCACTTCATCTACAATCTTTTTCACTTGCCCATTGTATCTCTGAGGGATATTTTTCTTTTGTATTCTATGAGCCACCCTGGGATCAGGCCAAAATTACTCTTTCTTTCACATACTGAAAAGTATGTCTAAGAGTATAATCCTCTGAGCTTGTTTTTTCATATTAATGATGGAGGAAGTGGTTGCATATGCTTTATCTACTCTCCTCAATAACTCTTCATCGTGCAATCTGTGTTGTTCTTCTTCTTCCAATTTCACTTTGATTGCATCTCTTTGTTGCTTAGGAGTTATTGCAAGAGAGAGATCTTTGGCCTTAGGAACTGCAGAACAGCTGAGATCGCCAGCCTGTCTTTATCATCATCTTCTTCTTCTTCCAGCCTCAACACCTTTCTCTTCTTCTGCTTAGGTGCATCATCGGCTGTTGGTTTTGAGGGTAAGGGAGTTGGTTTTATGGGTGGGTTGTGGTTGTTTTGGAGAGGGAATGTTGATAGGCTGAGTTAGCATTTTGGAGGTGAGTGTGGCTTTTGAGTGTTTGGCTAGCTCAGTCCTGCTCCCTGCTCCTGCTTCATTCAAAGCTTCTATTACTAATCCCTTAGTATATGCCTCAGACGAACAGATCTTGGAGGTTATGGCCAAGATGCTGTCCCTGGTCCATGATTTTATTTCGATCAATGATCTCCCAAGGTATTTGCTGATAAATCTGATCATGATCTCAAGTCTTTCTCTATCCATTGTGCTATAGCTGGCCCATCTTTGTTGAATCTCTTCGATCTCTAATCTTCTTATTTCAGAGTCCAGATTTTCAGTATTGAAACCTTGCCCAACAGCTGATCAATGATATTGTCCATTGATCTGCTATGTTCAGCATCAGCCTCTTTAACCATTTCATTCAAGTTTTTCTCTTTTTCAGCACTTTTCTTTTTCTTATATGTGACATGAAAGTCCTTTTGACTTTCATGTACTTTCTCCTTTTCAGCTCCCTTCTCATTCTCATTCTCCTTCTCTTTCTCGGTCTCATACACACAGTCCTTCTCTATTTCCACTTCTTTGTCCTTCTCTTTCTCTTTCTCCTTCTCCATCCTCTTTCTTTTAGCTTTCACTGCTGGAATCTCCCCTTTTTGGGTGCATTGGTTTTAAGGGTTTGATCAGCAGAAAGCTTTTGGCTCAGTACATCCTCCACCATAGGTTGTAAGACAGAAGAAAGTCTCTCATCAACAGTTTTAATGACAAGGTCAGTTATCTGCGTGTGTGATGAGAGATAGGGATTTTGAGGGATAGCATCCATTTGCTCAGGGGGTTTTGGTCCTGAGAAATGGTGCCAGAAACAGAGGCAGGTGGCTGAGATTCTTGAGTGGTTATGTGTTTAAGTGACCTTCAGAGGAAGGTGCCATCTGTTGGTTGATGTGGTGGCAGATGGTCTTTCTCCCTGAGAGAGTTGGTCAAGTAGTTTTTGCAGCCTACTGACTTCCCTCCAGGATTATGTTCTGGGCAAGAACATCATAAAAGAAGCCCAGGTCATCATCAGCAGATGCTGAATCACCTACCTCCTGCTTGTAGTAGGATGTACATGCACTGGGTGTAGACCAGATGTAGCATGTGCCCCTTTGTCTTGGAACTGGGGACTTCCAGCCTTAGGACTTTGTCCTTCATCAGCTGTTGCCTCTGGTGAGGTCTTAGTTATGTTACCAACCTCAGTGATCATATGCTGATTCAGAAGAGGTGGCAGCCTCACCAGATGTTCTGATCTCCATATCCACACAAGGAGATAGAACATTTAAACCCCGGTGCTGTGGGTTGTCAGAAGCATGTGTATCCTCTTCCTCAATTGCTGTTGTTCTCCCCTTTGTTGGTGGTTGTAGGGGAGGAGGAGAGGCATGCAGCTGAGTCAGCACATTAGCAATTATAATGGTTGGACTTTGGGGGGCATTTGCATGGGGAGAGGGGATAGAAGCTGATTGCATCGGGGAGATGGATGCTCTTCAATGATAACCTCCTCAAGTGAGAGAGGTCTCAGTAATGTGGTTTCCCCTGAAGTGGTTGCAACAGGATCCTTTTGAGAGGATACCTATGCGGCTGTTGCTGGTTGAGTCTTTAACACTACTGGAGGGTTTGAACCAGTAGGTTTATCCTATTTGGGTGGTACAAGAGCATCATCAGGGGACTCATCTCCCTGATTAGCTTGTTTGGGTTTGGATTTTGGCTTGGTGGGGACTTTGGATCTGGCAGTTGAAGCTGTGGGTTCCCTTTGCTTGGGTTTGAGCAAACGGGCAGCTTCTTTGAGAGATTGGTCGGAGTTATGCCTGGAGTATACCTCAGCTAGAGCAGCTGGTGTAGGGACTCCAAGGCCAACAAGGCCATCAGTTTGTAATTCATTTAAAATTATGGCCCTCAGAAACCTGGGATATAATAGCCATCTGTTTGCCACAGGTTTCTGTGCCAGATCTTTGATTTCTAGAAACACAATTTGTGAAAAATTTAAAGGTTGGTGTTCTAGAATTGAATATAATACCTGTTGCCACCGGGAAGACATTTGATCCCATGAGTATGTCTTCGAGGCTAAGCAAACATTCACCATATGAAATATCAGTCTTTCAGAATCCGGGAAGTTCTTCTTCAGTATGGTAGCAGTTCGAAGATTTCCGTCGTACCCATTGTTGATGAAGGACATATCAGTTGTGCCCTTCGGGTACTCAGTCACAGGAGTAGCATCTTGTAAATTTAGCACTCGACGAATGCTATCAGCTGTAACCTCTACTTGTTTTTGGTTGACCAATGACCGAACAGAAATTTGGCCGGAAGGCACATCAGTGTGAACGTAGGCATTGGACCAAAACTGACTTAGTGACTCTGGGTAGATGGTCGGGTTTAAGAGCAGAGCAGTACTATACTGAGAATCAACCATTAGGTCTATGGCGTGATCAAACTTTGTCCAGAAGGCCGATTTCAAGAGG
>JACCIX010000650.1:0-56479 GCA_025506515.1 Flaveria trinervia | reverse complement strand
ATCTGTAAGGGATTGTCAAGAGGTCAGTAAATACACCCCTGAAGAAGGGGAAATAATTCATGATCTACTAATGAGTAACTCGCAGAGCTTTTCGAGCTAAATCAGATGAAATAGTAAAAGATGCTCCGACATGCGATTCGACTAGTGACGAAGAGTTCAACGATGTTGATGATGTAGAGATCAAATATGTCACTGCCGAGGAGTATCCTCAGTACGCTGATAATGAGGGTAATGTGGCCCCAATCTGGGTGAATCCTTGTCAGCGATACTATTGAGGTGCTAACAATATGGAGCAAGAACAGAGAAAGCAGAAGACACAGCCCAACCTTTCAAATGATGATATTGACATTCGAAAGGCTGAGTGGGCTGCATGTTTTGAAGAAGTTAGAGCCCAACGTACTGCACCAAAGAAGGATTCCTACATGAAACTCTATAGAGTCAAGAAACATCACAAGGTGTCAGGAGAATCATAGCATGGGCGTACTTTGAAGATCTCAATGCGTATGCAGTTAAGAGAGAACAGGCATAGAGTACTTCAGATTCCCACATGATCTGAAGACCCTACCAGGTTTGAGCTCAACCAGCTGGCCAAACTAAAGCTTTTGTATGCTGAACCCGAGGAAGATGTCAGGCTGGTTCGAGGCTGCCCTAAAGAAGGAGTACCACACTAGATGGGTTAACTTCAGACCTCAACAGCCTACTAGGTATATCAGAAGGTCTGAGGTTGATGCCATTACTGGCAAGCCTAAGATAGTGTTGAAGTGGAATCCTCCGGCCACAATGTCAAGAATCCCACTCAGGGAAATGCCACAGGATTTCACTCCACACTTTAAGTGGTGGTACTATGATTGGAGAACAGCTGAAGAGGTCATAGTCTTAAGCAAAGAGGGACAAATGGATACTATCAGGGTATTCGACCCGATGTGGCTTACAAACTTGTCAGAAAGTGATGTATATACGCTATACAAGTGGCCACTGTTCTATGATATGCAGGATATTGTACAAGCCCTCCAGTTCCAGAAAGTTATACGACTCTGCTTCACATTTGAGATTCACACGGGAGTCACAAGAGGAGAAGTACAAGAAATACAAAGAGGTTATGCAGAAAACAGAAGATTAGAGAGATCTAGGTCCAAGGGGAGTTTGTTGATACATGTATGTCCCAAGATCATGATATGAAATGTAATAGATCTTGTTTATCTAATTTTGGTGTAATTTGATATGAGTAATGAAATGGTATTGGTTGATTGTGATTTGTAATGATTAATATTCATTAATGAGTTGATATAAAATTGTTTTAATTAGGTTAGTGATTGGTTGAATGTTTCATATAAGTTACTATTAATATATTCAACTTAACATAATGAAAGTTCTCATGCGAATGGACCATAAGCATGAACAACTTCATACGAATGACTCAGTCGCACGACTGAACTGGGTGACTGGATTAGTCGTATGATCGACACATAAGATTGCTCAGTCGCACGACTGAACACTCAGTCGTGCGGATGAAACAACCGCATGGTTCAATCGCCGACTGAACCATACTAATGGTTCAGTCGCATGATTGAATAATACCAACCTATAAATACAACCAAATTCATGAAAAATAAGGACTCTCGATTAATTACGATTCAGACGTACCCTAGGCCGTCCAGAAGCCTCCCAATTCGTTCTCCAAGTTCCAATAACACATTAGATCGATTCCCAAATCGATTTCTAACGTTAGTTTCAATTCCTGATTGATTCTTCGTGTGTTCTCACTGATTGGATCGCCAATCAAATAGGATTCCGCACTATTTGATCTGGTTTACACGCTAATCTCCAGGTATTTCGTTCAAATACCAGGTCCTAACAGAAGCACTTCCAGTTGCAGAGATAGATCTAGATTGGACATATTCTGCTCAGGAACTTGAACACGTTGTCCAGCTGTTGTTTCAAAGTCATTCAATGAGGAATGATTGAATGAATGAGAAACATCATCAATTGTTGGTTGTGAAGTAGCACTAGTAGTTGCATGTTCCTTTAGAATGCTACTTCCTCACCTGGTATTGTGCAGGATCACCTAATGAGTTTTGAGGATCAGCAGGTGATTCACTAGTCAAAGCTTCACTATTCCTTGATATAGTTATACTATCATATTTGTAAATAGTGGAAGCTTGATTTGTTGTAGCTCTTGGAGAACTTGGAAGAGGACTGGGTAGCTCAAATAGTTGATCAACGTCAGCAGCAGCGTCAGCATCATTTTGAGCGCCTATTCCAACTAAAATATTCTCACAAGAAGGTTTAGAATAGTTTGGAAACAATTCTAAACCAAAAATATGATCAGGTCCATTCCCCCTAACACAAGGAGTGTGCTCATTAACAACTATATTGAATGACTCCTCAAATTGTTGATACTTGATGTTGTATACTCTATAAGCTTTAGAGCTAGATGAGAATCCAACAAAGATAGTATCATCCGACTTTTCAACAAATTTTTCCAAATTGTCATTTGTGTTAAGTATGGTACACCTACTTCCAAAGGACCTTAGAAAGCCAATGAATAGTGGCCTCATGTTCCATAGCTCATAAGGGGTTTTTCCATGTGGCTTAACTACAAGAACCCTGCTCTGCGCATAGTGTGCAATGCTGACTGCCTCTGCCCAGAATGTTAGAGGTAGTTTGGAATCAGCTAACATAGTTTGAGCAGCCTCAGTAAGTGTCATGTTCCTCCTCTCAGCAACATCTTTTTGTTGATGAATTCTGGGAGCACTATATTGTCTATCAATCCCTTTTGAGTTACAGAATGAGTCAAGAACGAAGTTCTTAAACTCAGTCCTTTGATCACTTCTATTAATTTTAACCTTGTGATCAATTTGATTTTCTATTTTAAGAATAAAATATTTTAATGTTTTAGCAATTTCATCTTTAGTTCTTAAAAAGAATACCCATTTAAATCTTGTAAAATCATCAACTATTACAAGGCAGTATGATTTCCTTCTAATGCTCATTATACTTGTAAGACCAAAAAGATCCATGTGCAATAAGTGTAATGGAGTAGTAATGGAGTTAACACTTTTGGATTTATGAGATGCCCTGTGTTGCTTCCCTTTTAGGCATGCAACATAGTTTTCTTTGCAGAAAAAATCCTTTTTAGGCAAACCATGTACCAAGTTATTTTTAGCCAATTTGTTCATTGTCTTAAAATTTACATGTACCAAGTTATTTTTAGCCAATTTGTTCATTGTCTTAAAATTTACATGACACATAGGTTTATGCCAAAGTGTTGACTCATCACTATCAGCTTTGGAAAGAAAGCATGATAGTTCACCCATTAGGAAAGCATTGTTCATATCCAGCTTGTACCTATCCCCTTTCCTCAGAGATCTAAGAAGCACCAATTCTGGAGGAATTGTCATCCCTGGTTTGAGGATAATGCACTCATGTTTTGTGAAAAGCATTTGATGCCTTTGATCACAAAACTGGGAAACACATAACAGATTGTGTTCAAGTTGTTTGACAAAGTTAACTTTGTCAACTTTTAACTTACTGTTGGATATACTCCCTCTACCAGAAATATATCCTCCAGCCTCACCTCCAAATTGGACAGTACCTCCATCATAGTGTTGAAACTTGTAAGGCCCCGTTCCCGGGACGCTTACAGCTGGTGAATCATTACGCATAAAACATATAATTTCATTAACTTGATAAAAACATTGCAGCAGAAACATTTAAACACCCATTTCGTTGCATTACAAAAGCTTTTACAAAATAATACATTGTTCTCATTACAAAATACATGTTGCGTTTCAACACAAAAGCATTCTAAATATGGATGCCATCTAAAAGAACTGAGTAGCCGCCCTATGCCATCCTAAGCAACATTACCTGGCAACTGGAAACACATAAAAGTCAGCGTTGCTGAGTGAGTTCTAATTTTATAATAAAACATACTTTACTTTCATTAAAACCGTTCTTTACTTTTATGTGGTCACACATCATACGTACCCATAGATAATATCATTATTATCTCATTTACTGTTCATCACATACTTTCTTTAACTCTTTTCTTCTTTATCACATTCCTTATCACTATTTGGATCAGTGTCATCAGCTATGCCCCAAACAAATGGGGTAGTGGGCCGAAGTTCATAATTGACTTCCACACTGCACATAGTGTCACACCCTAACCTTGATGGCGGAATCGTTAAGATGTGAGGGTTAATATTGTCACAGCCACATAACACTATATTTAATTGTAAATATTCAAATTATAAGTTTCAAAATTAATTACAAGCATAAAGTCTCAATCATGAAAGAAAACCAAACATTACATAACAAAACATAGACTTTTTATTTCATTAACTAGGTCCACATCCTAGATTATTGCAAACTTCAAAAGATCACCTTAAACTTGAGGATTACCTGAAACATGATAAAAATAAAAGGTCAACTAAAAATAGTTGGTGAGTTTCCAAGGTTTTCATACATAATATGACAAGGTTACAAGTAGCAATTCATGTCACAGGTTATAAGTTAGTACGATTATAGAACACATATCGTTACAACCAAACCTCAACTTGATTACAAGTATATAAGATTGGCTAAGTGTATTTGGTTCCTATGATGAACAAGCATACGTCATTAGGAGCCGACAATACCTCGGCTTTAGCACCAAATAGGCTTGTCAGGCCTAAAGATCTAAGACGTTGTCAGGCTAGCAATAGTTAATGATTGTAAACAAACTATGTATCTCATATATTCACTTACAACACACAAATAACCATGACAAAATATAAAGATGAATTGCAAGTGCTTTACAAGTCTCAAACGTTTATAAGTGTATGATGTATAAGTATCATGTTTCACCCCAAATAGTGTGAAAAATTTAAAAAGGGGCAAGGAAACTCACTTGGTCAAATAAGTATAAGGATGGAGATTAATAGAATAATAATAGGTGTTGTTCCAACGTAAATCGCCACAAGTTACCTAATTATGCATATGTTTACAAGATTTAGGTTAATAATAAGATTAACGATTTAACGTGAACTAAGGTAATAGAATGTTAAAATGTTGTACAAGAATTAATTTACAGGAAATATTTAGATGATTATAAAAATATTTGAAGTTTGTAAAAAAATCATTTTATATTTATTGAAATTTTTTATAATTAAAATAAGGCTGAACAAGCCTTAAAAAATTACATGAGGGTGCCCGGGTTGGAACCCAGGACCTCATGATGAAGGTGCAAGAGTCTTAACCAGTGAACCAGGGTTGTGGCCTTGGTATCACTTGGTTTTAAAACATTAAAAACCCATATAAATAGAATCCCCAAATCCCTAGAACCCTAGTTTGAATTTGAATCAAATGAGCATTAAATCGATGTTGTAATGGTAAAGATCATGGGGCTTTTGTTCCCCATGTAAAATTGAGCATGTACATGTATTTAATTACCCGATTTGAAGATGTATTGGTGATGAACAAATGAAGAATAAACCAAAGAACATGCGTGGTTTATGTCGAATCAAGGACAAGAATTTGATGATGATAATCAAATTTGTTGCATAGGTAGCTTCTATAGACTTTAATGAACTAAAGCCCTCGGTTAATTGAGGGTGAGATTATAAAGAAAGTTGAGTTTGACTAGCTATAGATCGCGACGAGCTCGAGAGTTGGTTTTTGGTGTTCGATTGCTTTTCAGGTGAAATTGGAAGTGTAGATAGTTTAGGGATAGCTAAACCATTGTTTATGTTTGATTAATTGGATTATTATCGAGTCTTGATTAGTGAACCGTTAAGGTGTCGAGGCCGACGGTTACCGGGTTCAATCGGCAACCTTTGCCGTCATTAAACTCGAATTAATGTTCACTTATGGTTCGAAACGTACCCACGAGTCTAATTGGAATGGTTAGGGATCAAAATTAATGGATTTAAGCGTTTATAGAGGTGGTCGGAGGGTCGCCGGACCCTCCTTGATCGGCGGTCGACGGGGAAAGGGAATAGGGTTTTCAGGTGAAATTGAAAGTGTAGATAGTTTAGGGATAGTTAAACCATTGTTTATGTTTGATTAATTTGGATTATTATCGAGTCTTGATTAGTGAACCCTTAAGGTGTTGAGGCCGACGGTTACCGGGTTCAATCGGCAACCTTTGCCGTCATTAAACTCGAATTAATGTTCACTTAAGGTTCGAAACGTACCCATGAGTCTAATTGGAATGGTTAGGGATCAAAATTTAATGGATTTAAGCGTTTATAGAGGTGGTCGGAGGGTCGCGGACCCTCCTTGACCGGCGGTCGACGGGGAAAGGGAATAGGGGGGGGGGGAATTACACAACTGGTCCCTGTAGTTATAAATGTGTTATTTTATGCTTAAAACTTCTTTTAAAGTTTATAAAATAACAAACAAGCCCCCTTACCTAATAAATTAAGTTTTGAGCTTTTGCAACTTTTAATAATTTTTTAGAATTATTATTATTTGTTACAATATTATTATTATTATTATCATTATTACTATTGTTGTTAGTATTATTATTATAAAATTTAATAGTTTGATTATTAACGTTTATATACCAAAGATTAATGACAAGAAGATAAGCATAAATAACCATGATTTTTATAATTGTCAATAATGACCCCTTATAAGAATAAACAAATTTAACATTCTATTAACCAAAAATACGAGATGTTACACATCGGGGTAAGCGACAAAGATCCCAACTGTATACTACACCCCAAACATTATGCATAACTCAGGTACTGGGCCGAAGATCATAAATGACTCCACACTGCACATAGCCTGGCACCAGCACCGAGGTGAGTAATCATTATAAACCACTATATACTACACCCCCAACATTATATATAACCCGGGTACCGGCTAAAGATCATAAATGACTTCCACACTGCACATAGTTTGGCACCAGCACCGAGGTGAGTAATCACTATAAACCATGTACCACACCATTGTTCAGTCACAAAGACTAGAACCCTTGCATGTATCCTTAATAACCATACGTAGTTGAGCTTACAACATTTTAGAGCCATGCACCTCTGTAAATATTGCTTGCAAGCCTCACTCTCTATACCTTCTTTTTCATTAATGCATGCATTCAGTCATTACATTCCTCTTTTCATTATCTTCCACTTTACGTTACATAATACTTTATCATTTCATTTATTAATGTTCAATGTAAAGCCATGGGAAAATAAACATATAATGTAAGGAACATATACATAAACATTCGACATCATCATACAAGGCATCATACATACATAACATACGTCACACATACCATCCAGTCGCATAGCCTCCAATCGCATGATTCCCATGCGTATGCACCTCAGTTGCATGGTATTCGGATGCATGGACCTTAGTCGCATGACCTTCATCCGCATTTCCTTCAATCGCATGGCCCTCATCCGCATTTCCTTCAGTCACATGGTCCTCATGTGTATGACTCTCAGTCGCATGCCTTTCGGCTGTATGGCCTCCAGTCGCATGTCATTCGAGCGCATGGACCTCCAGTTGCATGAGCCCTAGCTGAGTGCAAAATGTAGTTCATCCCAAACCTAATTTGCACTTTTCAGCCTCCAAACCCTCTCAAACCGCTTCTAAGCCCAAATCAACCATCCTAAACCTTAGGAATACATACCACAACACCATTCAAGCACACACAAGCCCGAAAACAAACCCCACTCACATCACAGACAAACACATACATACGGGGTCAACACACACATTTCAAAAACGGGGTTTACTATGTGTTCCGGCCCTAAATCAGTTGAAAATGTGTAAAAGAGGGGTCCTAGAACTCACCTTGAAAGCCACTTTGGGTATAGCTTCTCACGAACCAGGGTGAAAGCATATCAACTGATCATGACCTCAGATGTGTTGAAGCAAGTCAAAGAGTTTCAAGATGAGGCACTAAAAGAAGACCATCTCAACTCTAAGAGAATAAGAGGTCTGGTCGCGGAGTTTGGTGAAAACATACTTGGTGTTAAAAACCGACTTGAATGGGTGTGGATTCCTCGTTTTGGGGATCTACTGGTGAAGATCATGGATGAAGCTCACAAGACGCAATATTCCATTCATCCGGGTGCCATGAAAATGTATCAAGATATGAAGAAAGATTATTGGTGGCTGATATGAAGAGCGATGTGGTGGGGTATGTGAGTAAGTGCCTTACTTGCTTGCAAGTGAAGGCCGAGCATCAAAAGCCGTATGGAAGATCCAACCTTTGGATATACCAGAATGGAAGTGGGAGCACATCACCATGGATTTCATTACGAAGCTGCCACATACTCCGAAAGGGTACGATGCCATATGGGTGATTGTGGACCGTCTAACGAAGAGTGCTCACTTCCTACCGATCCGCGAGACATATTCATTTGAGAGGTGGCTGACCTGTTCATTAAGGAGATTGTAACTCGTCATGGTGTGGCGGTGTCTATTGTGTCTGATCGTGACACCCGGTTTACATCTAAATTCTAGAATAAATTCATGATGCTATGGGGGACGAGGTTACATATTAGCTCGGCTTATCATCCCCAAACTGATGGCAGTCAGAAAGGACCATTCAGACATTAGAAGACATGCTTCGGGCATGTGTGATTGATTTGGGGGAAGTTGGGATGACCACTTACTGTTAGCTGAATTATCATACAACAATAGCTATCATGCCAGCATTGGCATGCCACCATACGAGATGCTATATGGTAGGCGATGTAGAACACCCGTTTGTTAGGGTAATATTGATCAAAAGGAATTAGGAAGCGTCAAAGTAATCAAGGCTACGATTGAGAAGCTCGAAAAGATCAAAGCCTTCATGAAGGCAGCCAAAGATAGACAAAAGTCGTATACTGAAAAATGACGTAAACCGATTGAGTTCCAGGTGGGTGATCGGGTTCTATTGAAGGTTTCACCTTGGAAGGGTATCATTCGTTTCCGAAAGCGGGGCAAGTTGAGCCCAAGATACATAGGCCCTTTCCGAATCATTGCTCGAGTAGGAGAGGTAGCCCATAGATTAGAGTTACCCGATGAGTTAAGTAGAATTCACCTGACATTCCGAGTATCTCATTTGAGAAAGTGCTTAGCTGATGAAGACATGATTGTTCCATTGGAGGATATCAAAGTAGACGAACGACTCAATTATGTGGAGCAACAGTGGTAATCATTGATTGAAAGAAAAGAGGCTGAGGAATAAAGTGGTTCCCTTGTGCGTGTACAGTGGAAGCACAGGAAGGGATTCGAGTGTACGTGGGAGACTGAAGAAGAGATGAGACAGCATTACCCACAATTCTTTGAGGAATAATAGGTTTCGAGGATGAAACCTATTCAAGGGGGGTGGACTTGTAACACCCGGCTATTTTTAGACAAGAAAGAAGATTAAGTGAAGAAAAAGAAGGAAAAGAAATAAAACCTAAGTCTAGTGGTAAACAGTGTCTAAAAGGACAAAATGTTTGAAAAGTGGGTGTAAAAGGCGGTATGGCCGCCCATATGTCACATACACCACTGATTTTCGGGTTTTAGAGAGAGAAAGAGCAGCAAATTCTTGGTTTTGAAGGAAGAACAAGAAAGAATTCAAATTCAAGGTAAGAATTCATGCTTTTATGGTGTTCTTGACTGGTCTTATCCTCGGGTTTATGCTTATGTGTGTTTGTATGTGTTCGGGTATGTTTTTAGTGGGTTTCTAGGAGGTTGAATTCAATTTGCAAACGAGTTTGGAAGAAGACATACTCAAGAGCTGCAAAGGTGAGTTCTAGGACCCCTCTTTTACCTGTTTTAACTAATTTTGGGGCTGGAATTGCATGAATGTATGTTTTCATTAACTGGGTTTCGGACCCGCATGTTTGAAAGTGTATATGATGATGTTATGTTATGATGTGTGATTATGTTCATGATTGCTGATGTATGATGATGTTTCTAAGATTTAGAATGTATGAGGTAAGCTTAGAACATGATGAATGGTGAATGAAACCCAATGTTTAAGGCTCATATGTAAAGTTTTGGAATGTGCATAAGTGATGGAACAGTCAATGCGGATGAGCATTGACTAAGTATGGAAATGCGGATGAGCAAAGTAAGTAAATGCGGATGAGGTCAATACGGATGAGCATTGACTAAGTATGGAAATGCGGATGAGCAAAGTAAGTCAATGCGGATGAGGTCAATACGGATGAGCATTGACTAATTATGGAAATACGGATGAGCAAAGTGAGTCAATGCGGATGAAGTGAATGCAGATGAACATTGACTGAGTATATGAAATGCAGATGAGTTAGGCAAATGCGGATGACAAATGCGGATGAAGCAAATTAAATGCGAATGAAGTAAATCCAATGTGGATGAACACTTAGAAAATTTTTGACTTTTTGGGAGAAAAAGGAGTAATGTAGGCTTTGACCTAGGAGATTTCCGGGGGTTATGTAAGTTGACTTTTGGGGTCATAGATGGTATAATGGGCATGTAATGATATGTGCTTGATGCTTATGATGATGATGATGATGTTGCATGGTTATGCATGATGTAGGTTATGTATGTATGATGCCCTGCATGGTGATGTATGAATGATATGTTTATGTTCCTTGTGATGATGTATGTTTATCTTCCCTATGACTTTACGTGTATGATAATGAATGAACCGAAGTATTATGTAACATAAAGTGAAAGATAATGAAAGAGGAACATGAGAATGAATGCATGCATTAACGAACGAATGAATGTAAGAAGGCTTGCAAGCAAATGTATGGAGGTGCACACCCTATGTAGGTGTTAGCTCAACGGTGTGCGGGTTAGCTACCCCAAAGGATGCATCTTGGGGTCCAATCCTTGTGGTGACCATATGAATGGGATCCTTGCCGCTTGCCCTAGGTACTGGAGTCAGCTTCGTGCACAATGTTCGAGGTCTATGAATGACCTCAGGCCCAGTTACCCGCTTCGTGCACAATGTTCGAGGTATAGCATAAGATATTGATCCGGAATGAAAGAGAAAATATAAATGGTGAATGTACTTGCCCTAGGTACTGGAGTCAGCTTCATGCACAATGTTCGAGGTCTATGAATAACCTCAGGCCCAATTACCCGCTTCCTGCACAATGTTCGGGGTAATGTACATTTCACCGGAAGTAATGAATGAATGAATGATGAAGATAATAATGATATTATCTATGTGTATGTATGATGTATGATCACGAGCAAATGTAAAGAATTGTATGAATTTGAAAGAAATGTATGTTTTATTTATAAAACTAGAACTCACTCAGCAACGCTGACTTTTATGCGTTTTCCAGTTGGCAGGTGAGCATTGCTGAGGATGGCACGGAGCAGCTACTTGGCATGTTGCATGGCATTCTTT
Organism: Flaveria trinervia; assembly: GCA_025506515.1. Taxonomy (NCBI): domain Eukaryota; kingdom Viridiplantae; phylum Streptophyta; class Magnoliopsida; order Asterales; family Asteraceae; genus Flaveria; species Flaveria trinervia. The sequence goes on along the minus strand of JACCIX010000650.1, from coordinate 45,144 downwards.
TGTTAATGTTTTTGCATTGTAATGCAAACGAATGATTTTTTTGAAAAGAACGCTTGCAAAAGCATTGTAAGCGTCCCGGGAACGGGGCCTTACAGTCCTTAGCTGTTCTTGCACATGAAAAGTGATGATTATTTACTTTTGGAAACCCAAGCCTTGTTGGTCTTCGGCTTATCAAGATGAACTGAAGATAGTTCAACAGTTAATGATCCTATATGCAAGCTTTGGGGATCCTTAGTGTTATTAATGAAGAAACTTAGTCACATGGCCTTCCTTTATCTTCCACACCATCTTTGGAAGATTAGATAACTTTCAAAACTTGGTAGTTTTTATGAATTTGGAAGTTTTTATGACTTCGAAAGTTTTGGAGACTAAACCTTCGGAAGCTTTTGCATCCACTGCATCAGACTTCAGTGCTTCGTAAGCATTCCTTTCTTCTAAGACCAAACTTGCTTCCAAAGATAATTTTTACCTATCTTCTTCTGGGTAACCTTGAAGCTTTCGAATGAAAATGATTTTCCTTCGAAGTTATTTTTTCTTCTTCTCAGAAGTTTTCTTATTGTTCAAGTGAATGGTACTGTTAGGTTGTATTATAATCCTTAGCATAATAAGTTATACCACCATACTTGAACTAGGACTCCTAGTACTAGAGTCCTTGATTAAGTCTTTAGTCTCCTCACTCAAACCAACAGAGATAAAAAAAAAAAAAAAAAAAAAAAAAAAAAAATAAAAAAAATTGACAAGATCAGTGATCACAAGTTTGATGTATCAGAATATAAAGCAGCGGAATACAAACACGAATTAGACAAATGTAGCAAGCAATCGATACTTGTAAGCGTTAAGATCGCATACGGTTATAGGGAGAGAATATGAATTTCTGATTTCTAGGAATGTTTATAGATGTAGAATATTCTAATCGAATCAATCAATCATTCCATTCAATTGCTCATATCACTCAATATTACAATGGGTTGTCACTCCTTATATAGAGTGCAACAGTCACTGCTGTTATCACGGAAAGTGACAACTGGCAGATCCAATACAGAAATAACTAAATCTTAACAAACTACTGAAATGTTCACAACTACTGAGAACATATCAGCAAGTTAAGTACAAAATATAAAACTACTGAAACTACAACGACTGAAGAACAAGCTCTTCAGTCGTTTTACAAAACTACTGAAACATAAAACATAAAACTACTGATATCACAACTACTGAAGAAGTACTCTTCAGCAGTTGTGACAAACTACTGAGGCTTCAGTACTTGATCTTCAGACTTTGACCTTCAGGCGTTTCATCAGCTGATGACTTCAGTAGATATCATCAGCTGATGTCTTCAGTCTTGTCTTCAGACTTTGTACATCAGTTGTTGATCTTCAGTACTTGTGAACTCTTCAGCTGTTGTACTTCAGTACTTTGGTCTTTCAGCTTCAGCACTTGTGTTCTTCAGCTGTTGTACTTCAGCACTTTGGTTCTTCAGCTGTTAAGGTCTTCAGCACTTGATCTTCAGCTGTTGAAGTCTTCAGTACTTGTCAAACTACTGATGAGGCTTTCAGCAGTTGTTGTGATACCGTGTGGGACTTAGAGATTTTCTGATCTTGGCTCATTGGTTCTTTTGGTCCAACAAACTCCCCCTGAACCAATGCAGCCAAAACCTCTAACTTATTTATACTCCCACTTATTGATGGCAAAAATGTTGGTCTTTTTCCTTCTTGATCAGTAGAGAAGATGACCCATGTACGCTCCGGCCTGGGAAGAACCTCAAATATTTGTTTGGCAGAGTATGAATGGGAACTCTGTTTTGGGGAACTGGACACAGAGTTGTTATCCCATTCATGAGATTCACTTCCCCATAATGAGTCTGTACGACTCACGAACATAGGCCTCAAGGAGAACAATTTGTTCCTCTTGAGAGAGTTCTTCAGCTCCTCCTTCGAAGAAGAACTCTGGACCATAGTACTCTGATAAGTACTTCATGGTCCTGCCATTTTTCAGCTCCACCGTAGTTACCTCCCTGTATACAAATTCATCAGGATGGTTGCCTTCAAGGAGTAACTGGAGCTCATTCTTTTGGATGTCTTCAAGCTTTTTGTATAACAACCCCTCTTAATCATCTTGTTTTCTAGTAAGGCTTGAGGTGTTTCTTCTTGTGGTGAGCTTTCTTGAATTCATCAATGATTTCCCAAGGTGAGACTACAACGGCCAACATGATGGTAGATTCTATTGTTTTTCGTACTTGGCCGTTGTATCTGTGTGGGATAGTTCTTTTATGGATTCTAGAACTCACCCTGGGGTCTGGCCATACTCTCACTCTCTCCTTCTGATACTGAAAGGTGTGTCTGAGAGTGTACAGCCTTTGAGCATGCCCTTTCATGGCTTGAATAGAGATGACTGAGGAAATTCCTTGTCAACCATCTTCAACAGTTGCTCATGTGTTTTCTGCTGTTCTTCTTCTTCTATCTTGACTCTGACCATTTCCTTTGAGAGTCAGGTGTGATCATGGATTGACTCTGGGGCTTTGGTAGCTTCAGAACAGCAGAGAGTGGCAGACTATCATCTTCATCTCTTCTTCTGCTTCTTCTTCCATCCTCAGCACCCTTCTCCTTCTACGGGGTACATCACTGGATGATGGTTGGGTTGGTGAAGGGATTGGTTTTGAAGAGAGAGGATGTTTGGATTTTGGCTTAGAGGTTGGTTGGGAGATTTGAGGGATAGGATCTGTTTGAGTGGGTGGAAGGGAAGGTTGATCTAGCATCCTTGTAGTTAAATTTGCTTTTGTAAGTTTAGCCATCTCTAACCTTTTGCCAGCCCCAGCCTCATCAAGGGCTTCCACAATGATCCCTTTGTTGAATTGCTCAGACAGACAGATTCTGGTGGCTATAGCCAGAATGCTGTCCTGGACCATGCGCGGATCTCCATTAATGATCTTCCCAAGTATTTTGCAATAAATCGGATCATTATTTCCAACTCTCTTTCTCAAGAGCATCGTACCCTGCCCATCGGGTTTGTATCTCTTGTACCTCTAACCTTTGATCTCACTATCCAGTGTGGCTGTGTCAAACCCTGCTGAAGATAGTTGGTCAATTATTTTATCCATGGAGCGGCTGGTGTGGTGTCAGCTTCTTTGACCAGCTCCTCCAAGGATTTTTCTCAGCAGTATGATCATCAGCACTTCTCTTTCGCTTGTACGTGAGCAGAGGTTGCTTTTCTTGTTTTCCTCTTCCTCAGATCTCTTCCTCTTTCTATCTTTCACTGCAGTACTCTCCCCCTTTTTGGTTGCATTGGAGGAAGGGGTTGGTACCGCAGAAAGAGTCTTGTGGACAGCAGCATCAACCAGGGCTGTAATGTTGAGGAAAGCCTCTCATCAAGGGCTTTGATCACTATATCAGTGATTATGGGGGTGATGAGAGGGAGGGAGTTTCGGGGATAGCACCTATTTGCTCAGGAGGGTTCTGTTCCTGAGAAGTAGGGCCTGAAGCAGAGGTGGGTGGTTGATTTTGGGGTGGCTCTGTGTTTGGGAAACCTTCAAGGGAAGGTGCCATCTGTGGGTGTATGATGGTGGCAGATGGACTTGCATCCTGAGACATCTTGGCCAGCAGCTTTGAGTCTGCTAACCTCATCCTCTAGAATGGTGTTTTGAGCAACTACATCGAAGAAGAAGCTCAGGTCATCATCAGTTGATACTGAATCACCTGACCTCCTGCTTAGAGCAGGATGGACATGCACTGGGTGTAGACCAGTTGGTGCATGTGCCCCTTGTGCTTGGTACTGGGGACTTCCAGCCTCAGGACAATGTCCATCATCAGCTGTTGCCTCTAGGGAGGTCTTAGCAATGTTACCAGCCTCACTCTGGTCATGTGCTGAGTCAGAGGAGGTGGCAGCCTCACTAGATATTCTAAGCTCCTTGTCTACACCAGGAGATAGAATTGGGAAACCCCTGTGCTGTGGGTTCTCAGGTGCACTGTGTTCCTCCCCCTCAATTGTAGAGGTATTCCCAGTAAAAGTGGTTTCTGGGGAGGGGGGGGTGAGGAGTGCAATTGAGTCAGCACTTGAGCAACTATTAAGTTGGGCTGTGAGGGGCGGTGTTTGGGGTAAGGGGTAGAAGCAGTGTGCACCTGGGGTGGATGGTGCTCTTCAATGGCAATCTCCTCAAGTGAGGAAGATCCCAGATAAGTAGGTGCCCCTTGGGTTGCTGCAGGCTCCTGTTGAGAGGAAGCCTGAGCGGCTGTGGCTGGAGGAGTCATTGTATCCACTAGGGGGTTTGGACTAGTGGATATATCCTGCGTTTGTGGTGCAGGAGCATCCTCAGGGGACTCAATTCCCTGAGTAGCCATTTTGGGTTTCTTTTGGTGGGTTTGGTGGGGACATTGGATTTGGAGGTGGTGGCTGTGGGTTCCAGCTGCGTGGGTTTTCGCAGCTTGGCAGCCAGTTTGAGTGTCCGGTCGGAGTTGTGCCGGGAGTATACTTCTGGCAAAACAGCCGTAGCAGGGACTCCCAAGCCAACAAGTCCCTCAGCATTAAGCTGGTCTATTAATGGCCATTATGAACCGTGGATAGAGTATCCAACGGTTGGCAGTTAGTTTTTGAGCCATATCTTTGAGCTCTGAAAATATTAATTCTGAAAAATTCAGTGGTTGTTGCTCAAGGATAGAATACAATACCTGCTGCCATTTGGTGGACATTTGATCCAAGACGATGTCTTAGGGGCCAAACATACATTGACCATGTGAAAGATCAGGCGCTCAGCGTCATTAAAGTGTTTCTTCATGATGGTGGTGGCACTGAGATCACCTTGATATCCATGCTGAGCAAATGATAGATCTAGGGTGCCCTTCGGATATCCAGCAGGAGAGGTAGCATCACTCAGTTGAAGAATTTTACGGATTGTTGCAGGAGTAATCACTACTTCTTTGTTGTTGACGACTGACCGGAGGGATTGTGTGTGGCTCTCCTCAGTTGTAACAGTAATGTTCATCCAAAATTGGTTCAAGGATTCGGCATGTAAAACGGGGTTCAGAAGGAATGCCTTGTTGTATGGGGACTGAACCATAAGATCGATAGCAGTATCGAACTTAGTCCAGATCGGCGATTTTGTGAGGTAGGCAACACAGTTGTGTCGCGGTTTAATTTGCATAGACGCCATGGAAGGTTTTGGAGAGGAACGTTAGGTTTGAAGAAGATAAAGCATGGAGAGCTCAGGTTAAGGGTATATTATAGGGTACGGGTGAGGAAACGACTGAAGGATGTGGTGTTAGTCATCAGTAGTTTTAAACGACCGTTGACATGGTATTATCCTTTCAGACGTTGAAACAGCTGAAGTCGCGGTGTTAGGCATCAGTAGTTTAGAAAACTACTGAAGACCGTGGTTTTGACTTCAGGTGATTGAAACAACTGAGGACATGGTGTTTGTCATCAGTAGTTATGAAACTACTGAAGACAGTGGTTTTGTCATCAGCTGTTGTAAACAACTGAAGACTTGGTATTGGTCATCAGTAGTTATAAAACTGCTGAAGACGTGGTTTTGCTTCAGTTGTTTAAAATGAAACAGCAGTGGTACAAACGACTGAAGGGAAAGTTCTCTTCAGCTGTTTTCGTCAATTCTTAGCTTTTCAGCTGTTTCAAACTATCCTCAACACATTCATCAGTCTTTATGGCTGATTTCAGTTGTTTCATAGGACATCAGTACTTATCTGTTTTTACTGATTTCAGTAGTTATGACTACTACATCAGTAGTTGTAACTACTTCAGTAGTTTAGAGCAGATGAAGTACTTCAGTACTTGTGAGAACTTTTAGCCTTCAGTAGTTATAAAAAGTACTGAGGTTAAAAGAGCTCATCAGTACTTATATGTGACAGGCACTCATGATCATCAATATGAATTACTGAGATCATCAGTAGTTGTCACCTATTCTAGCTGCAGCATACCAAGCCTTAACACCAGGTTTTGGAAAGTTGAACTATCCAAAGGCTTAGTAAAAATGTCTGCAAGCTCATCAGCACTGGGCACAAACTTAGGATCAATCAGACCTTTTTCAAAACAGTCTCTTATAAAATGGTGTCTGATCTCTATATGTTTGGTCCTAGAGTGCTGGACTGGATTTTGACAATGCAAAGAGCTGAAGCACTATCCATTAACAATGGAGTCTTAGTCTCTGTAATGCCATAATCCAAAAGTTGGTTTTGAAGCCAGAGTACCTGAGATGTACAGCTTGCAGCAGCAATGTACTCTGCTTCCGCAGTGGATGTAGCAACTGAGGTCTGTTTCTTGCTCTGCCAAGAAATTAAGCAGTTGCCTAGGAATTGACATCCACCAGAAGTTGATTTCCTGGTCAACTTACACCCTGCATAGTCACTGTCAGAAAAAGCAACTAATTTACCAGATGGTGGTAGAATACCATAAACCTAGAGATGGAGTGCCTTGCAGATATCTAAAGATCCTCTTGACTGCAATCAGATGAGACTCTTTAGGTGCAGCCTGAAATCTAGCACAAACACATGTAGCAAACATAATATCTGGTCTAGAAGCTGTTAAATACATCAAGGACCCAATCATACATCTGTAAAGTGTTTCATCAACCACTTTACCTTTCTGATCTGAGTCCAGTTGTGTGGTGCTGCTCATGGGAGTAGAACAGGGCTTACAGTGTTGTAAATCAAACTTTTGCAAAAGATCTTTTGTATATTTGGATTGATGAATAAAAATTCCATCAGCCTTTTGTTTGATTTGCAACCCCAGAAAGAACTGTAATTCTCCCATGGCACTCATTTCAAACTTCTGTTGCATCAACTTTGTAAAGGCATCACACAACTTTGGATCAGAGGATGCAAAAATAATATCATCTACATAAATTTGAACAAGTAGATTATGCTGCCCAGCTTTCTTAATAAATAAAGTCTTGTCTATGGAGCCTCTAGTGAAATTGTTTTCCAGAAGAAAGTTTGATAATGTCTCATACCAGGCTCTGGGAGCTTGTTTTAACCCATAAAGAGCTTTATCAAGCTTATACACCCAATTAGGATGTTTGTTGTCCTCAAAGCCTGGAGGTTGACATACATAAACCTCTTCTTTAACTTTTCCATACAAAAATGCACTTTTGACATCCATTTGAAAGACTTAAGTTTTTGATAAGCAGCATAAGCTAAAAACAATCGAATTGCTTCCAGTCTGGCTACAGGGGCAAAGGTTTCATCATAATCAATACCTTCTTCTTGTGCAAACCCCTGAACAACCAGTCTGGCTTGTTCTTAACAATAAGCCCATTTTCATCAGTTTTGTTCCTAAACACCCATTTAGTGCCTATTGCACACTTACCTGGAGGTAGAGGAACCAGTTCCCACACTTGCTGTTTCTTGAACTGAAGAAGCTCAAGCTGCATGGCATCAACCATCCATTGTCCTTTAAAGCAATGTGATAATTCTTTGGCTCTTGCTGACTGATGAAGAGAGCATAGAAGCAGAAGTTTGACAATTGACTTCTTGTTGATACCAGCAGTGATATCACCAATGATTTGAGACATGGGGTGATTCTTCAGATCTTGATACACAATGAGATCTGTGCAAGTGTTTGTAGCCGGTTCAGCAGCAACAGATGGTGATGGTGAATCATTTCCTTGAAACCAATCAGTGGATGGTAATTCAAAGGAAGTTGAATTCGAAGAAATCTCATCAGCATTTGTTGTGGATGGTGCTACTGGCGCTACAGGAACATCAGGTCTAGTTGAATCAGGCAGCTGATCACTAAACCTGAAGAGGTGAGTACTGCAATCATCATCATCATCAGCAGTACCACCAGGTGGTGAACTGTTGACAGGAGCAACAGCAGGAGTTTGATAAGGAACATATTGCAGTATGTCCAGATCAAATAACTCCACAGGACTTTGTGGAATCTTGTCCTTTGGAGATTCATTAAACTTAACATGTAGAGTTTCTTCAACCATCTTTGTTCTGCAGTTGAAGACTCTGTATGCTTTGCAAGTAGATGAATAACCAACAAAGTATCCTGCATCCACCTTAGGATCAAATTTGTGGAGTTGATCCTTTGTGTTGAGAATAAAACAGGGACACCCAAATGCTTTGAAAAATGAAATCAGTGGAGCCAAATGATGGAGAACTTCATATGGAGTCTTCATCAACCTCTGATTTACTAAAACTCTATTTTGCACATAACAAGCTGTGTTGACAGCTTCGGCCCAAAAGGTCAATGGCAAACCTGAGTCAGCCAGCATGGACCTTGCAGCTTCAATGAGGGTCCTGTTCTTTCTCTCCACTACTCCATTTTGTTCCGGAGTCCTTGGAATGCTGAACTGCCTTTTGATTCCCTTTGAGAGATAGAAGTCATCAAGTGTATGATTTCTGAACTCAGTTCCATTATCACTCCTAATACACTTGACTGGAAGGGAATACTGCTTCTCAATGTACAGCACAAAGTGGATAATCTTCTGAGCAGCCTCATCCTTTGAATGTAGAAAGAAAGTCCATACAAATCTGGAGTAATCATCCACAATTACCAGACAGTATTTCTTCTTTGCCATGCTCATTACTCTCACAGGACCAAATAGATCCATATGCAGTAATTGCAAGCAGGCAGTGGACTTGGACACTTCAATAGGAGGAAATGAGACCTTGTGTTGTTTTCCTTTTAAACAAGCAGTGCAAGTTTCATCACAGTGGAACTCCTTATTGGTAAGCCTCTGACTAAACTATTGTGGCTAAGCTGATTCATGTTTTTGAGATTAACATGACCAAGCCTCCTGTGCCATAGTTTAGATTCTTGAAAAGAGGCTTTGGAAAATAGGCAAGGATTACCTTTGAGATCTATCTTCTTAGAGAGATCTAAGGCATACACTCTTCCTGTCCTGTTGGCTTTCAGGAGAGTGTGATCATCCAACACCTTGTCAATCAAGGGCAAAACTTTGGATGACAGAATCCTACAGTTTTGACTTGTGAAAAGGGCAACATGGCCTTTATCACACATTTGACTGACACTCAAGAGGTTGTACTTGAGATTTTCCACATGATTAACATCATCAAATTTGATTTCTCCATTGGAGACAAAGCCCTTACCGATGATGTAACCCCTAGCATCATTGCCAAAAGAGACAAATCCCTTCTTTCCTTGAGAGTAGTCATGAAGAAGAGAGATGTTCCCAGTCATGTGCATAGATCCCCCACTGTCTACATACCAGATGCTACTTTGGCATGTTGAAGAACCCTGCAATAATAAACAATCAGTTAGTTTTAGAGACCCAAACCTTTTTGGTTTTGGGCCTGGTCTCATCAATAGATGGTAAACTAGCATGTTTATTTGTAACAACAGCCTGAGAGAAGAAGATGGTGCAGAAGAGGAGTCCTTTGGCTTAGACCTCCTTTTCTGTGGTTTCAACATAGGAGAATCTAGTTGGTTAACTCTACCCAACAGATGTTGTACCATCATCACCAGCTGTGTCTGATTTTGTGATAAAGCTTTCAGCTCATCAGACACATTGCTAGTGGAGTTAGATAAGGTCCTATGTTGCACCTTCTTCTTTTGAGCACCCTCAGCTGTCACCTGTTTAACTCCTTCCTTTTTGAATTGCTTTAAGGACTTAAGGGTTACAGGATTTGATGTTGCTGATACAAATGTGGTCTCAAACTCATTTTTCATTTTTACCATTTTCTCATTAATTTCTTCCTTTTGTTTGAGTTTGGAACCTCTTTTGTACCAACAATCATCTGTAAGATGATTGAACAAACCACATACTTCACATGGTTTCTTCTTCATCTTAGGTTGATCATCAACTAAAGATGGTGAAGACTTGTTCTTCAATGCTTTGGAAGCATTGGTTGCTTTCTTGACAGCATCTTTAGTAGTCTTCAAACTCTTTCTACTGCCAGTTTTCTTCTCTTCAGTACTGACAGCAGTTGAAGTTTGAACTTCAGGAGTTGAATCCTGCTCTCCAGTCCTTTCAGGACTTCAGGATTGACTCCTGAGTTGATCAACTTATTGATCATGTGAATGTCAGCATTTGGACCATCAACATCAGCTGATAGGTTCAAAGAGGACTTGATACTGACTGCTACTTCTGATTGTGCTGTATCAGAAGGTAGATCACATGACTTGATAGATTGGTTATCACTCTCACCATCAGATTCTACCTCTGCTCTTGGGGTAAAATCTGTAGGTGGAGCAGTGTGATTGTAACCAATTCCGAACTTCACATTTGAGAAGCAGATTGCTTACTAAGAAGCATTTCAAAACCTTTGCATGATTGTACCCATCTATCACACTCGACCTGGGTAACTGCAAGGGTTTCTTTGAGATCTTTGTACTTCTCTAAAAGTACATCTTCTCTAGCCTTATCATCAATTATTTGCAATTCAGTTTATAAACCTCATCATTTTTATCTTTGAGCACAAACTCAAACTCAGCTTTGTTTTTGGAAATTACTTGTTCTAGCTCAATGTTCTTATTAATTAAAGCTACATTTGCTTCTCTAATGGAAGCAAATGCTGCTATGCATTGTTCAGAACATAATTTGGCTTTTGCCTCAGAGGATACCTGTGATACCTGAGGTGTAGAGGCATTGGAAGATGAAGTATCAGCAGACTCCAAAGCCATAAGAGCTAGATTCCCAAAGGGACTGTCACCACCATGTTGACCAGCACCTGAGAACAGTTGATCATGACCAGACAAGTCATCTGGTAAACTGCTCCAGTCAACAACTCTAGGGTGAAGAAGCTGTGTTGTTGAGATGAAGGTTGTTGATGAGATAGGGAAGGCTGAGGTTCTGGTAATGCATGAGGTTGTGGTGTCATAGGAACTTGAACTTGACTTGACTGTGGCATGTAATAACAAGGGTACTGATAAGGCATTTGACCCTGAGGAACAAAATATGCCGGAGATTGTTGTTGAGGATGATGACTAGATGTGACAGGATGTTGCCCTCTGTTTTGTTGACTGTTGCCAGGAAAAGTCACAAAGGGTGCAGTAGAGTTTGATCCAGTTGATCTACACTCTCTTGCAAAGTGTCCAAGCCGTTGGCATTTGTGACACCTCAACTTGCTCTTGTCAAAACCAACTTTGGTTTTGCCAGAGAGTCCTGGGAATTTTCTTCCAGTTCTTTTGTAGAACTTCTGAGATCTGATATTTATCAAGGCCATTTGGCTCAAAATATCCATCTCTTCTAAGTCATCATCAGCAATCCCCTTGAGATCATCCATAATGAAACATAAATTGTCATTATTACCTCCAGTAAACTGACCATCAACACTTACAAATGCAGAATTAGAAGTGCTCGAAGAGAAATTAATATGCTCATCATACTGGCATTCAGATGCAGCAGCATATTCTGACTCATGACCCACCAAGGCAGTGTTGCCTTGTATAAAGTCTTCAGTGAGCTTTCCAGATGAAGACAGCTTTCTCTTCTGTTCTATCTCTCTCTCAAAAGTGAGCAATTTCCCATGGAGTTGGGTGAGAGATAGTTTGTCCAAACTTGCACTGGAACGTAGGACAATAGTATATGTGTCCCATCTCTCAGGCAGTGATCTGAGAAATCTGTTATTCATCTGAATATTGGTGTATTCAAGTTTGACCATTTTTAGTTCAGAGATCAAACAAGAAAACCGCTCATATTGTTGAGTCAGTGTCTCACCCTTTCTATGAGAGAATGTCTCATATTGTTGGGCAAGAATTTCTCTATTATTTGCCAAGACCTCATCAGTTCCTCCAAATTGTTCTTTCAAAGCAATCCAGAGGTCATGGGCAGTTTCATGATGCATTAGCCCAGAATAGATTTCATTGGGCAAAGCCATGGCCAGAATTCCATGGGCTTTTGCATCAATCTCAAGCAACTTTTTATCCTCATCTGAATATTGCTCCCTCCTCTTCGGAACCATTTGATTGGTTTCCCGGTTATTCACCATAGGCTTGTGTGGACCATGTACCACTGATGTCCAACACCCTGCGCTGTTAACAGACAGGTGATGGAGCATACGTCTTTGCCATATGTTATACTCATTCCTAACCAGCATAGGAGGCTTGGTTGAGGAACCAGTATTGTGAGGATCATTGGAGGGAGTGGTCATTTTCAGTTCAAAAACAGTTTAGTTCAAGTTTTAAAAGTTTTAGACAAACCACAACAAACTCAATGAGAACCAAGAATAAGATCTCAGGATGAATGAGCAGAAATACAGAAAATTCAATCTCTATAACCGTTTCTTGCAAAAACAAAAGCTATTCAATCAAACTTGGATCTAGAATAGCAGTTTCAATGATCAATTATTAGATCGATCAATGATTAACCTGCTCTGATACCATTTGACAAGATCAGTGATCACAAGTTTGATGTATCAGAATATAAAGCAGCGGAATACAAACACGAATTAGACAAATTGTAGCAAGCAATCGATACTTGTAAGCGTTAAGATCGCATACGGTTATAGGGAGAGAATATGAATTTCTGATTTCTAGGAATGTTTATAGATGTAGAATATTTCTAATCGAATCAATCAATCATTCCATTCAATTGCTCATATCACTCACTAATTACAATGGGTTGTCACTCCTTATATAGAGTGCAACAGTCACTGCTGTTATCACGGAAAGTGACAACTGGCAGATCCAATACAGAAATAACTAAATCTTAACAAACTACTGAAATGTTCACAACTACTGAGAACATATCAGCAAGTTAAGTACAAAATATAAAACTACTGAAACTACAACGACTGAAGAACAAGCTCTTCAGTCGTTTTACAAAACTACTGAAACATAAAACATAAAACTACTGATATCACAACTACTGAAGAAGTACTCTTCAGCAGTTGTGACAAACTACTGAGGCTTCAGTACTTGATCTTCAGACTTTGACCTTCAGGCGTTTCATCAGCTGATGACTTCAGTAGATATCATCAGCTGATGTCTTCAGTCTTTGTCTTCAGACTTTGTACATCAGTTGTTGATCTTCAGTACTTGTGAACTCTTCAGCTGTTGTACTTCAGTACTTTGGTCTTTCAGCTTCAGCACTTGTGTTCTTCAGCTGTTGTACTTCAGCACTTTGGTTCTTCAGCTGTTAAGGTCTTCAGCACTTGATCTTCAGCTGTTGAAGTCTTCAGTACTTGTCAAACTACTGATGAGGCTTTCAGCAGTTGTTGTGATACCGTGTGGGACTTAGAGATTTTCTGATCTTGGCTCATTGGTTCTTTTGGTCCAACAACTTGTTTTTGCCAAGGGCTGATGGTAGGCTTGATCTCCTGCACTTTCTTGGAATTTCTTTTTGTAGACATAATCAAGTTCTTTCCGAAGCCAAGACCAATATCTTCCGAAGTCAAAGATGAAGTCTTCCAAAGCTTCAGAGACAAAGTCTTTCGAAGCCAACACTTGAAGACAAATTTCTTCCAAAGACTTTTAGTATACATGCTTTATCTAATGTACTTTACATAAAGCTGGACCCCTTTCCGCTGCAACTCTGTAAAGTCACCAACTTGCATGAGTTGGTGAAAAGGTCCATGCTATTAGTAAATGTACATTGAGGTCTTGAGTCTGTAACTTTCTACTTCATGTACTTTATCCTTTTTGTAATATATTAGGATGTGAGCTATGGCATGTCATAATCACAAGTCAAAAGGCGATCTGCCTTTTGACTCAACAATTGATTTTGTTTTATGTCTAGTCAATTGTATCGAGCTGGCCTTCAAAGTATGGTCGGCTGTAGGATGTAGTATATGTATCTCAAGTACTTGTAACTTTCCTTTATGCTTTGTAACACTTGTAAAAGAACTTGAGAAGGCAATATACTGCAATCTTAAAAACCATCTCCTTGTGTATTTTGCTATCTTGTTCTGTCTCTTATTTACTTGTGTTCTTTGTATCACCTCTTGTGGTTAATCCAGTCTCACTATTTGATTTGTCAAGTTAATCTCATCTTTGTGTTATTGTGTTATAAGTAACCATCCTTCACCGATCCTGCATTTGGTATCAGAGCTTTCCAAACTTTTGATATAAGATCTCACCATATTTAGATCCCTCACACACATAATTACTTAACTTTTCAAATGCCAGCCATTTCCAAAACTGATATGGAAACTGGAACCATGAACAAGTCCCCACTAATCACTCTTGTCGACTTTGACACTTGGTGCCAAAGAATAGAAAGTTTCATCAGGTCTCTAGATTCAAGAATGTGGGAGCCTATTGAAAATAGACCTTACATACCAAGCACCCCCTCTGCTACCGGTGGTGGTATAATCCCTGAGGCTATGGCTAACTACTATGATGAAGATAGAAAGAGAGTAGAGATTGACCAGAAAGCCATGACAGCTCTTCATACTGTTCTTCCTAACTCTGTATACAGAGGTTTCAAGAAATGCAAAATAGCTAAGCAGTTGTGGGATGCATTGAAACTGATGTATGAGGGTTCCTTTGAAGCCAAGGAGAACAAGAAGGATCTCCTGAAGCAGCAGTTTGAAAATTTTACCTTCATAGCAGGTGAAACCATGACTCAACAATATTCCAGGTATGTTGAGATTGTGGATACCCTTGTGGATGGAGGGGTTGCTCTTGAAAATAGAGACATTGTAAGGAAGTTCATGTCCTCACTTCCTAGGCAATGGACACACTACTGTGTGGTTGTCAAGAGAACTAAGAACCTGAAGAAGGCTACCCAGAATGAGAAGCCAAAGCAGCAAGTTGCTGTTGTTGTTGAAGAAGGAGGCTTTGACTGGAGCTTTCAGGTGGAAGATGCTTCTACAAACCAAGCATTGATGGAAGATCATAATGAAGCCAAGGTAGTGGAACATCTCTGTACCCCTGAATGCATTGCTAAAGTCAACAGATACAGGTCCTATAACTTAAAATGAGATCTGATCTTGAGTCCTTAAACATCTTAAAAGCTGATTTTAGAAAGTCTGAAAAAGATTATAAACTAAAGATAGAGGACTTATAGAAAACCATTTTAGTTCTAAAACATGAGCATACAAATTTTAGGACTCAGATCAAGGATCTCATAACTAAGCTGACTGCGTGCCAAGCTGAGCTTGTGATTAGCAAAGCCAGGGCAGAAAAGTGTGTTATTAAAGAAGGGACCTTCAAGAACATGATATCCTCATCCCTGCACAACAAGGTGTGCTATCAAAACAAGCAGGGATTGGGATCTAATGAGATAGCTCCTCCACACACAATCTTGTCTGTAAGATCACCTAGGTGTGGAACTTGTGAAGATGAGCTTCCTCTCATAGACCCTTTAAGTGAAGAGGATGAAGTGATATTGAAGAATTCCTCTGAGAAGAGTGAAGAAGAGGATTCTAAGAAGGGCCACTATCCTTCAAAGGAGAAGAAGAAGACTGTGATGACCAAGTCAATGAGAAAGAACTTGATAAGAAAGAGCAAAAGAAAAGCTAGGAAGGCTTAAGAGATCAAGGCTACTTTTGACTCCAAGCGAAAACAAGTTTTTATCTCTACAGGGTTTGAAGTAGTGAATACTGAATACATCAACCTAAACTCTACTGTCAAGAGTTCTAGTTCATCTTCAAATCATCGCAACACCAAGAAGAAGGCTGATCTGTTGTGTACCACTGCTAAGTAGCCTGGACCATCAAACTCCAAGAACAGTCCTCAGCCTAAAAGAACTATCTCAACATCTGAAAAGATGAAGGTGGAGAAGGGATGTGATCAAAGTCAATCTTGTTCTCAGCAGAAGGCTCTTGGGAAGAAGAAAATGAAGTGTGTCATGTGTGAAAGTACTACTCATCTAGCTAAGGATTGTCCATACAATCCTAAAGGTACTCTTCACATGACCAAGACAAGGACTTCCAAGAATTCCAAGAAGATTCAAGCTTCAGAAGGAAAATTTGTTTCCTTCGAAAGCTCCAAAATTAAGAAAAAGGCAAGTGGAAAATTGTCTTCGAAAGAAAACTTGGTCTTGGAAGGAAGGAATACTTCTGAAGCACTGAAGTCTGCTACAGTGTTTGCAGAATCTTCCGAAGGTCTAGTCATCAAAACTTCCAAAGTCTCAAAAGCTTCTGAAGTGTTGAAGGTCAAGTCCAAACTTCCAAAGGTGGTGTGGAAGTCAAAGAAAGACCAAGTGACTGGATGTTCTACATCAGCAACAGCTCAAGATTCTCATAGCACTACTATAGGATCCATTACTGTTGCTTTACCTTCTGTTTCTCTTAGTGAGCTCAAGACAAGTAAGGCTCGGGTTTCCAAATGTAATTAATCATTTTCTTTGTGCAGGGACAGCTCAAGACAAACAAGAATGTCTGGATCATTGACAGTGGCTGTTCCAGGCACATAACAGGCAATAGGTCACTACTACAGAACTTTGAAAGGATTGATGGAGGGCCAGTTGCTTTTGGAGGAGATGAAGGTGGTTACATTTCTAGAAGGGGCAAGGTCACAAATGGTAAGTTCAGCATTGAAAAGGTAAACTTTGTCAAGGAGCTTGGGTATAATCTTCTGTGTGTATCCCAATTTTGTGATTAGAGTCATAACATGCTCTTTACTGAGCATGAGTCCATTGTTCTCAAGCCCCGGGTGGTCATTCCTCATGAGCATATTCTGCTTAGAGCCCCTAGGAAAGGGAACATGTACAAGATGGACTTGCAAGAACATCTCCCTATGGAGAGGTTTCATGCTTTCTGTCTAAAGCTAATAGTGATGAGTCTTTCCTATGGCATAAAAGAATGTGCCATGTAAACTTTAAAAACATGAATAAATTGATTAAGAATGATTTGGTAACTAGAATTCCCAAGAAAGAGTTTACAAGTGATGATCATTGTGTTGCATGCCTGAAAGGGAAGAAACATAAGGTATCTCATAAGCCTAAGGAAAGAAACTCCATCACTACACCCCTATACTTGTTACATATGGATCTCTTTGGCCCCACCAATGTAATGAGTCTAGGAAGGGCCTCTTATTGTTTTATCACAGATAACTTTACAAGATTCACTTAGGTCTTTTTCTTTAGAACTAAGGATAAGACTCTTGAGATTCTGAAAAATTTCATCCTAAAGATTGAGAATCAATCTGATCACAAGGTCAAAACCATAAGATGTGATCAAGGAACTAAATTCAAGAACCAAATCCTTGATACATTTTGTGATGAAAAGGGTATTACAAGGCTATATAGTGCTCCCAGGACTCCTTAGCGGAATGGTGCTGCTGAGAGGAGAAACAGGACACTGATCGAAGCTCCAAGAACCATGTTGTCTGACTCTAAGCTGCCCATCACCTTCTGGGCAGAGGCAGTCAACACTGCCTGCTATGTGCAGAACAGAGTTTTAGTGGTTAAGACTCATGGCAAGACTCCTTATGAACTTTGGCACAAGAGGAAACCTTTCATTGGTTTTCTCAGGTCATTTGGATGTCCTTGCACCATCTTGAATACCAAAGATCAAATTGCCAAATTTGCTGAGAAATCAGATGATGGACACTTTATTGGATACTCTTCTTAAGCTAAGGCTTATAGAGTATACAATTTTAGAACTAGAATTGTTGAGGAGTCAACCAATGTGACTTTCAATGAACACACACCCTGTGTGGCTGGTTCTAGTCCTGATTGGCTGTTTGATCTTGATTTAGTTAGCAAATATTTTAACAAATCTTGTGAGACTGTTTCAGGATCTATAAAAAACTTACCTACAGGTGATCCTGATCCAAGATTTGAGCTAAGAAGATCTTCAAGTAATACATCGAAGCTCCAGTTGAACTACTTCTACAAATGAAGTTTCTATCAACACCATAATGACAAACTTAGCTGATACATCTGGGATGCCTTCAAATTCCAGCTTAGAGGCTTTACAACCAGATAAAGACACTTCAAATGTAGAAGAAAATAATGGAGGTGGTGATAATGATCAGGACTTTCTAATGCTGATAACCACTCCATAGATGACAACATCAACGATCTCACACACTCATTGGATCAAGTTTCTCTTGATAAGTGTGTTGATGTGGTGGGAGAAACATCTATGCCATATCTGAATTTCTCTAATTTATATCTCTCTTGGTAACTTGCTGTGATCCCTCAGCTAAGGATCCACAAGTCTCACCCCACCACAAACATCATTGGAGATGTTGTCACAGGGGTAAGAACAAGAGGACAAACCCATGAAGCAAATGTTTGTTTTCACTCTTGTTTCTTATCTCAGATAGAGCCAAAAAAAATTAATGAGGCTTTGAAGGATGGAAGTTGGGATGAAGCCATACAACAAGAGTTGCTTCAATTCAAAAGATAGAAAGTTTGGAACCTTTGTCCTCTTCCTCATCGGAAGACTACCATTGGAACCAAATGGGTGTTTAGGAACAAGAAGGATGATAGAGGCGTTATCATAAAGAATAAAGCTAGACTAGTTGTTCAAGGATACACACAAGAAGAAAGGATTGACTACACTGATGTCTTTGCTCCTGTAGCAAGATTGGAACATGTTAGGATATTCCTAGCATTTGCTGCATCCAAGAACTTCAAGGTCTATCAACTTGATGTCAAGTTTACTTTTCTTTATGGAGTGATTGATGAAGAAGTGTATGTCAAAAAACCACCTGGTTTTGCAGATCCTGATCATCCTGATTATGTCTGCAAGCTTGACAAAGCTCTTTATGGCCTGCATTAGGCACCCAGGAAGTGGTATGAGACTCTATCTCAATATCTCTGTAAGCATGGATACAGAAGGGGTACTATAGATGGAACTCTCTTCATCAAAGGACAAGGAAATGACTTGATGTTAGTTTAAGTATATATAGATGACATCATCTTAGGTTTAACTAATCCAAGACTCTACAAAGACTTTGAGAAGCTGATGAAGGACAAATGCTTGACTATGGGTTAGATTTCGAAGAGACTCCCACTCACATAGACAACAACAGTGCTATCTCTATCACAGAGAATCCTATGCAGCATTCAAGGACCAAGCACATCAACATCATGTATCATTTAATTAGAGATAAGTTTGAAAAGGGGTTAATAAAACTAGTCAAAGTCCACACAAATGAACAATATGTTGATCTGTTTACAAAAGTTTTTGATGAACAGAGATTTAAATATCTTATATAAGCTATTGGGATGATAAACTTTGAGTAGATTTTTCTTAAAACTAATTCTTATTTTTTCTTAAAATCTATGTGTCCTAAGTTGTCTAGTTCATCACTTTCATAAGCAATTGTTTTCTTTGGATGAAAATCTTTTTAAAGACTTTCCTTAGATTTTTGAAAATTTCTGATCCTTCGGAATATATACTTTTATCTTCGGAAGAAAATCATGCATTCAAAACAAATAACTGTCTAAGAATTTACCTTCGGAAGAAATTTCTGAAATATCTTCAGAAGCTTAATACTTGTCTCAGACACTTATATGTTTTCAAGGACCATTTTCTTCCGAAGCAAATTAACTCTTTGAAGCTTTGTTCCTCTAGACAAAGCATTCAAGTCTTAATTTTCTTCCAAAGCAAAATTTTCACAACTCTTAGAAAAATCTTCCGAAGTCAATTTAGCTTCGAAAGCTTTTTCATTAAAACATCCGAAGATAATTTACCTTCGGAAACTTTTTGACTTCCAAGAAAACTACTTTTTGAGCAAAAGCAAACTACTTTTTCAAAGGTGGGACGGACATCCAGATTTCAAAGTTTATCCTCTTTCATTAAAAAATTTATCTTAAATCCTTTTTCACATATAAACCTAACAGTTTCCCCCTCTTTCTATCATTTTCTTCTTTCCTCCAAACCTAAACCCCAAATTTCTCTCTGAAATCACTTTCTTTCATCTTTCTTTATCCTTAAGTTTCCTCAAAATGGCCAACCTTCATCGCAGAAATGACCCGAACTTTTCCATGCAGTTACACAAGCAACATAACTAGGTTGCTCTCTTACACTCTGAGAAAGATCCACATTTCTCAGAGGTTTACCGTTTCTTAACTCTATCCAACTACTTCACCTCCCTAACCATTGATCCTACTCTTTATGAGGATCAACTGCAAGAATTTTGGAAGACCTCAGGTCATCATGGATAGGGAGAGGGCACTGTCTGCCACAGTGCAGGGGAGAACAGTCTTCATCACTCTGGCCATCATCAATATGCATCTTTAGTTGGATGATGAAGAAGGTGAGGTGTTCTTTCCTAAAGAAGCTGTTAACCAGTCCTTTGAGCAGATGGGCAATGAGGGAGACTTCTCTGTCAAGACCTTCAGGAAAAGGAAGGTCTCATCCCAATGAAAATTCCTGCTCCATGTGGTTATCCACAACTTATCAAACAAGCATGATGGACGGGACCAAATTCCTGAAGATCTCTCCTTCATTGTTCATGAGATGGTTCAGGGAGTCAAGTTCAGGTACTCTCAGTTTATTTACTCTAATCTGCTTCAAACTTGGACTCCTTAGAGTACTATATGTTCCCTAGATATGTTCAATACATTCTTAATTATGAACTGGGCTCACAGTTAAGGGGAACATGTAATACTCTTAAATTGGGATAGATGAAGCCCGACATCTTCAACATATTGAGAAAACCCACTGTTGGCTTCTCTGGGGTAGAAACAGCCCTTGTCCAAAAATGTTAGATTTCATTGCTCAAGGTGACAACCTAGCAGCACCAGCTAGTGTTGAACCCACACCTTCTACATCCCTATCACCTCAACAGCCACAAATCACCCTCACCTACCAAAGAAAACACAAACGAACTCCTACACATACTATTCAGTCTATGTAGGTCCCCATATACTCACCCACATAGGAAGAAGTGGACACTGGAGCTCCCACTTCTCCTAAGGAGCAGACTACTCCTATTATTTCAATGATCAGTGTTGAGGTTGCTCATGCTCAGCCTGATGAGCTCATAAGCCCAAATGCCTTAAGCCATCACTCTGAGTCTCAACACTCAAGTGATCAACCTTTAGGGGACAGTTACCATCCCCATCCTTTGGACTTAAACAAACCAATCCCCAACCTTGACTTCTATACTGATGAACATCTAGGTTTCAGTGAGTACCATGATTCTCTCTTCTTTTCCCCTACTCAAAGAGAGATGAGTGCTCCTGAGTCTCCTACTTCTAGCCCACATCAGTCACCCACTACTGAGGTGGACACTTCTGAACCTGTTCAGGATGTCCATATGGAAGAGGCTCTCACTTTTGAAAGTGATTCCATCATTAAGACCTCAACCATGGCAACTCAGCCCATTGACACCTCAACTAAGGCTGTTAGTGAGCAGAGGATATCCAACAACCAAGAACCTGAAGTTGGTGGTGAGACAGAGGACTCTAGTCCAATCATCTCATAGCCCAATGATTCTTCTGATGAAGATGAGGGGAATTTGAGTCTAAAGGTGCAAAATTTGTCCAAAACATGTACCTATTTAGTCTCCAAGGTCAGTCACCTTGAATCTCAAGTGACTACCTTGCAAAATAGGGTCAATGATCAGCAACTTGAGATTCTTATCTTAAGGAAAAACTAGCTGGGAGACCTTTAAGAGGAGCTCAACCATGAACACAAGAACCTATGGATGTGATTGACCTACTCCTAGCTCACCTATGCAAGTGGGTGATGCTACTAAAAAGGGGGAGAAAGTCATAACAATCACAAAACCTGGGAGTTCTTCAGAGAGATCATGGACATTAAGGACTCATCATCCTCACTTGAAATTGTGCACACTCAGCAACTTCCTCAAGTTCACATTGATGTGGACTCCATAGACTCCTACATATAGAGTCTGTTTAAGGAAGGAATACCAAGGGCTATGTCATCTCCACCATCTTCAAATCACATCATTGGGTGGAGGGAGGTATGATAGCAACAGAAGAGCCCTTATCATTCTTAGAGTTCAAGGACAGCAAGAGGTCTTTAACTTTCAGACCTTGAACTTTTATGAAGGTCTGGATCTAGTCAACATGCCACTTGTCAATCAAAGCCAATCAAGACAAGCTGACAAGCTGGCTCAAAGAATCCAAGACTAAATCACTACAGAGTTCAACTTCAGAAGGAGACTAAGGCAATCAGGTAATGCCATCGGTCAACTGGATGTTGAGGCAGACCCTAAGATTAGTTTCATAGGGGAAACCTTGATTGAAGGCCAATGGCAGAACCTGAGAGCCTTGTCTCGTCATCATCAAATGCTGCAGAGATTCATACGCTTTTTGAGACACCTGCTGGTGAAGGTGCTTCTTAACATCTCTCTAGCCAGAGCTTGGAGGCTACACCAAGCAATGAAGGCCAAAGCTCTCTCCACTCTAAGTCACAAAGGTCTATGAGTGACAAAGAGAAAAGAAAGATGACATCTGAGGAGATTGAGGAGGAGGATAGAGAGAGGAAAAGGAAGCTGAGGGGAGAAAGTTCCTCTTCTGGGTCTGCAAGACTCACAGAAACTACTATCAGGGTTGCCCTCAGATCAAACACTTAGGATGATAAGTGAGGGCAGTTTGGATTAATAACTTGCAAACCAGGAACTATGACATTGATAATGTCATTTCTCTCCCTTAGATGAATTAAATGAACTGCTTGACATGGAAAGGTCAAAGGAAAAGAAAGAGGCAGAAGATGCTGAGCTACTAGTATAGATGAAAGAAGAAAGAAGAAAGAAAAGATTATATAAGCATGTGCCTACTCTCTCCCCAGTTCAAGAAAGTCCTGCACATGAGGATGTGGTTCAACAAGAACCTTAGGTAGATAAAGAAGAAGACAGGATCAAGATGATCAACTACCTGAGTGCCACATGCCTCTATCAAGCAGATGCACTTCTTCCCTTATCCTGTGACTATGTTGAGTTTGAGTATCTCAAACAAATTGAACTTGAGATACTCAAGGAAAGAAAGACCACTAAAAGGAAGCTAAGGTAAGAAACTGCTAAATCAAGAGCCATCATCTAGAAGAGTATGAAGAAATCTATAGACAGGCAGAGGATGATGAGCTTCTTGAAGCTGTATGGATTCTCCAGAAGGAGACTTGGCCCTATTGTTGGACCAAAAGAACCAATGAGCCGGATCAGAAAAACCTTTAAGTCCCACAGACATCACAACAACTACTGAAGACCACAACAGCTGAAGACAACAGCTGATTACAAAGTCTGAAGACAAGTGCTGAAGACAAAGTCTGAAGACAAGTGCTGAAGACAAAGTCTGAAGACAAGTGCTGAAGACAAAGTCTGAAGACAAGTGCTGAAGACGAAGTCTGAAGACAAGTGCTGAAGACAAAGTCTGAAGACACAAGTGCTGAAGACAAAGTCTGAAGACACAAGTGCTGAAGACAAAGTCTGAAGACACAAGTGCTGAAGACCAAAGTATCAGACGTTGTCACAACAGCTGAAGAGGTCTTCTTCAGTAGTTGTGACGGTTTACCTTTCAGTATTTTTATGTTTTATCTTTTCAGTAGTTTGACACAACAGCTGAAGAATACTTCTTTAGTTGTTGTGCTCATCAGTAGTTTTATATTTATCAGTTGTTTTGTAAAACGACTGAAGAGCTTGTTCTTCAGTCGTTGTAGTTTCAGTAGTTTCTTATCAGTAGTTTCTTATTTTGTACTTAACACTCTGATATGTTCTCAGTAGTTGTGAACATTTCAGTAGTTTGTTAAGAGTTAGTTATTTTTGTAATAGATCTGCCAGTTGTCACTTACCCGTGATAACAGCAGCGATTGCACTCTATATAAGGAGTGTCAACCTAATGTAATAACATGAATGATTTGATCAGAAATATTCGATATTATTGAAACATTCCTTGTTACAGAAATATATTCTCTCGTTATAACCGTATTTGTTCTTAATGCATACAAGTATCAAACTCTTGCTACAATTTGTCTAATTCTTGTTCATATTCCGCTGTGCTACGCTCAATTACATCAAACTTGCGATCACTGATCCTTACAAATGATATCAGAGCCGGTTAATCATTGATCGATCTAATAATTGATCATTGAAACTGCTATTCAAGATCCAAGTTTGACTGAATTAGCATTTTTGTGTTTTGCAAGAAACGGTTATAGAGATTGAATTTTCTGTGTTTTCTGGTCATTCATCCTGAGATTTTCTCTTGGTTTTCATTGAGTCTGTTGTGGTCTTTATAAAAACGTTTAAAAGCTTGAATTAAATTGTATTTGGACTCAAAATGACTACTCCTTCCAATGATCCTCACAATACTGGTTCCTCAACCAAGCCTCCAATGCTGGTTAGGACTGAGTATAACATATGGCAACGACGAATGCTCCATCACCTGTCTGTTAACAGCGCAGGTTGTTGGACATCAGTGGTACATGGTCCACACAAGCTTATGGTGAATAACCCGGAAACCAATCAAATGGTTCCGAAGAGGAGGGAGCAATAATCAGATGAGGATAAGAAGTTGTTTGAGATTGATGCAAAATCCCATGGAATTCTGGCCATGGCACTGCCTAATGAAATCTATTCTGGGCTAATGCATCATGAAACTGCCCATGACCTCTGGAATGCCTTGAAAGAACAATTTGGAGGAATAGATGAGGTCTTGGAAAATAATAGAGAAATCCTTGCCCAACAATATGAGACATTCTCTCATAGGAAGGGTGAGACACTGACTCAACAGTTCGAGCGGTTCTCTTGTTTGATCACTGAATTAAAAATGGTCAAACATGAGTACACCAATAGCCAGATGAATAACAGATTTCTCAGATCACTGCCTGAGAGATGGGACACATACACTATTGTCCTACGCTCCAGTGCAAATTTGGACAAACTATCTCTCACCCAACTCCATGGGAAATTGCTCACATTTGAGAGAGAGAGAGATCAGAAACGAAAACTGTCTTCATCTGGAAAGCTCACTGAAGACTTTGTACCAGGCAACACTGCCTTGGTTGGTCATGAGTTAGAATATGCTTCATCTGAATGCCAGTATGATGAGCATATTGACTTCTCTTCAAACACTTCTGATTCTGCATTTGTGAGTGTTGATAGTCAGTTTACTGGATGTAATAATGACAATCTATGCTTCATCATGGATGATCTCAAGGGGATTGCTGATGATGACTTAGAAGAGATGGATATTTTGAGCCAAATGGCCTTGATAAATATCAGATCTCAGAAGTTCTACAAAAGAACTGGAAGAAAGTTCCCAGGACTCTCTGGCAAAACCAAAGTTGGTTTTGACAAGAGTAAGTTGAAGTGTCACAAATGCCACCGGCTTGGACACTTTGCTAGAGAATGCAGATCATTTGGATCTAATTCCTCTGCACCTTTTGTGACTTTCCCTGGCAATAGTCAACAACACAGAGGGCAACATCCTGTCGATTCCAGTCATCATTCTCAACCACAATCTCCTGCATATTTTGTTCCTCAAGGTCAAATGCCATATCCTTACCCTTGCTATTACATGCCACATTCAAATCAAGTTCAAGTTCCTATAGTACCACAACCTCATGCACTACCAGAACCTCAACCATCTCAATCTCATCAACCTCCTCAACCTCAACAACACAGTTTCTTCACCCCTGGAGGTGTTGACTGGAGTAGTTTATCGGATGACATGTCTGGGCATGAACAACTGTTCACAGGTGCTGGTCAACATGGTGGTGATAGTCCTTTTGGGAATCTGGCTCTCATGGCCCTGGAGTCTACTAAGGGTTCCTGCTCAAATGCATCATCTTCACAGGTAACTCAGGTATCTTCAGAGGCTAAAGCCAAGTTATGTTCTGAATCATGCATTGCTGCCTTTGTCTTAATTAGAGAGGCAAATGTAGCATTAATAAATCAAAAACTTGAACTTGAGAAAACCATTTCCAAAAGAAAAGCTGAGTTTGAGTCTGCTCTTAATTGTAAAAATGATGAGATTTATAAGCTAAAATGCCAACTAAATGATGAAAAGGCTAAGCTAGAGGTTATTCTGGATGACCAGAGAAATCTAAAAGAAACCCTTGCAGTCACCCAGGTAGAGTGTGATCGATGGGTACAATCATGCAAAGGTTTCGAAATTCTTCTTAGTAAGCAATCTGCTTCCAATGTGAAGTTTGGTATTGGTTACAATCACACTGCTCCTCCTACAGATTTTGCTTCAAGAGCAGAAGTGAAATCTGATGGAGAAAGCAATAACCAATCCACCTCATCATGTGATTCACCTTTTGATAGAGCATCATCAAAAGTTGAAGTCAGCACTAAGCCTTCTCAGAACCCATCAGCTGATATTGATGGTTCTACTGTGACACTCACATGATAAAAGAGATGATCAACTCAGGAGTTATTTCTGAAAGTCCTGAAAGGACTGGAGAGCAAGATTTAACACCTGAAGTTCAAACTCCAACTAATGACAGCATTGAAGAGAAGAAAACTGTCAGTAGAAAGAGTTTGAAGACTACAAAGAGGAAGTCAAGAAAGCAAATAATGCTTCTAAAGTACTGAAGAGCAAGTCTTCAGTAGTTTCATCCTCTTTAGTTGGTGATCATCATAAGATGAAGAAGAAACCATGTGAAGTATGTGGTTTGTTCAATCATCTTACAGATGATTGTTGGTACAAAAGGGGATCCAAACTCAAACTTAAAGAAGAACTCAAGAGAAAATGGCTAAAATGAAAACTGAGTTTGGAGCCACATTTGTACCAGCAACATCAAATCCTGTAACCCTCAAGTCCAAACAGAAATCCAAAAAGGAAGGGGTTAAACAGGTAACAGCTGAGATTGCTCAAAAGAAGAAGGTGCAACATAGGAACTTATCAAACTCCAATGCCAA
Organism: Flaveria trinervia; assembly: GCA_025506515.1. Classification (NCBI taxonomy): domain Eukaryota; kingdom Viridiplantae; phylum Streptophyta; class Magnoliopsida; order Asterales; family Asteraceae; genus Flaveria; species Flaveria trinervia. Next base: position 18,495 of record JACCIX010000650.1, on the reverse strand, counting down.
TGTGTCTGAAGAGCTGAAAGCCTTATCCCAAAATCAGACACAGCTGGTTATGATGGTTCAACATCTATTGGGAAGAGTTAACCAATTAGATGTTCCTATGTTGAAACCACAGAAAAGGAGGTCCAAGCCTAAGGATTCCTTTTCTTCACCAGCTTCTTCCTCTTAGGCTGTTGTTTCCAACAAACATGTTAGTTTACCATCTGTTGATGAGAACAGGCCCAAGACCAAAAAGGTTTGGGTCTCAAAATATAACTAATTTGTTGTATCTTGCAGGGTTCTTCAACATACCTCAGAGGCATCTGGTATGTAGACAGTGGAGGATCCATGCATATGACAGGAAAAGATCACTTCTTAATGACTACTTTCAAGGAAGGAACGGGTTTGTGTCATTTGGCAATGATGCAAAAGGTTACATCATTGGCAAAGGCTTTGTTTCCAATGGGGAAATAAAGTTTGATGATGTTAACCATGTGGAAAATCTCAAGTACAACTTCTTGAGTGTCAGTCAAATGTGTGACAAAGGCCATGTTGCTCTTTTCACCAGTCAGAACTGTCGGATTGTGTCATCCAAAGTTCTAAATTTGATTGATAAGGTGTTGGATGAACACACTCTCCTAAAGGCCAACAGGACAGGAAGAGTGTATGCCTTAGATCTTTCCAAGAAAATAGATCTTAAAGGCCATCCTTGCCTATTTTCCAAGGCTTCCTCCCAAGAATCTATTCTATGGCACAGAAGGCTGGGTCATGTTAATCTCAAAAACATGAATCAGCTTATAAACCATGCTTTAGTAAGGGGACTGGCAATGAAGGAGTTCAAGTGTGAAGATAATTGCACTGCCTGTTTAAAAGGAAAACAACACAAAGCTTCATTTCCCTCCATAGAAGAACCTAAGTCCACTCCTGCTTACAGCTTCTTCACATGGATCTCTTTGGTCCTGTGAAAGTGATGAGTATGGCTAAGAAGAAATACTGTCTGGTAATTGTGGATGATTACTCCAGATTTGTATGGACTTTCTTCTTGCATTCAAAGGATGAGGCTGCACAGTCCATTATGAACTTTGTGTTACACGTTGAGAAGCAGTATTCCCTACCAGTTAAGTGTGTGAGGAGTGATAATGGTACTGAATTTAGAAACCACACACTTGATGAGTTTTACTTATCAAAGGGAATCAAGAGGCAGTATAGCATCCCAAGAACTCCTGAGCAAAATGGAGTAGTGGAGAGAAAGAACAGGACCCTTATTGAAGCTGCAAGGTCCATGTTGGCTGATTCTGGACTGCCAATGACTTTTGGGCTGAAGCTGTCAATACAGCTTGCTATGTACAGAATAGAGTTCTAGTAAATCAGAGGTTGATGAAGACTCCATATGAAGTTCTTCATCATTTGGCCCCTCTAATTTCATTCTTCAGAGCATTTGGGTGTCCTTGTTTCATTCTCAACACACGGGATCAACTCCAAAATTTTGATCCTAAGGTGGTGCAGGGTACTTTGTTGGTTATTCATCAACTTGCAAAGCATACAGAGTCTTCAACTGCAGAACAAAGATGGTTGAAAAGACTCTACATGTTAAGTTTAATGAATCCTAAGGACAAGATTCCACAAAGCCCTGTGGAGCTATTTGATTTGGACATACTGCAATATGTTCCTTATCAAACTCCTGCTGTTGCTCCTGTCAACAGTTCACCACCTGGTGGTACTGCTGGTGATGATGATGATGATAGCAGTACTCACCTATTCAGGTTTAGTGATCAACTGCCTGATTCAGCTAGACCTGATGTTCCTGTAGCTCCAGTAGCACCATCCACAACAAATGCTGATGAGATTTCTTCAAATTCAACCTCCTTTGAATTACCATCCACTGATTGGTTTCAAGGAAATGATTCACCATCACCATCTGTTGCTGCTGACCTGCTGCAAACACTTGCACAGATCTCATTGTGTATCAAGATCTGAAGAATCACCCTATGTCTCAAATCATTGGTGATATCACTGCTGGCGTATCAACAAGAAGTCAATTGTCAAATTTCTGCTTCTATGCTCTCTTCATCAGTCAGCAAGAGCCAAAGAATTATCACATTGCTTTAAAGGACAATGGATGGGTTGATGCCATGCAGCTTGAGGTTCTTCAGTTCAAGAAACAGCAAGTGTGGAAACTGGTTCCTCTACCTCCAGGTAAGTGTGCAATAGGCACTAAATGGGTGTTTAGGAACAAAACTGATGAAAATGGGCTTATTGTTAAGAACAAGGCCAGACTGGTTGTTCATGGGTTTGCACAAGAAGAAGGTATTGATTATGATGAAACCTTTGCCCCTGTAGCCAGACTGGAAGCAATTCGATTGTTTTTAGCTTATGCTGCTTATCAAAAACTTAAAGTTTTTCAAATGGATGTCAAAAGTGCATTTTTGTATGGGAAAATTAAAGAAGAGGTTTATGTATGTCAACCACCAGGCTTTGAGGACAATAAACATCCTAATTAGGTGTATAAGCTTGATAAGGCTCTTTATGGGTTGAAACAAGCTCCAGAGCCTGGTATGAGACATTATCAAACTTTCTTCTGGAAAATGATTTCACTAGAGGCTCCATTGATAAGACTTTATTCATTAAGAAAGCTGGGCAGCATAATCTACTTGTTCAAATTTATGTTGATGATATTATTTTTGCATCCTCTGATCCTCAGTTGTGTGATGCCTTTACAAAGTTGATGCAACAGAAGTTTGAAATGAGTGCCATGGGAGATTACAGTTCTTTCTAGGTTTGCAAATCAAACAAAAGGCTGATGGAATTTTCATTCATCAGTCCAAATACACAAAGATCTTTTGGAAAAGTTTGATTTACAAAACTGTAAGTCCTGTTCTACCCCCATGTGCAGCACCACACAACTGGATACAGATCAGAAAGGTAAAGTGGTGATGAAACACTTTACAGATGTATGATTGGGTCCTTGATGTATTTAACAGCTTCTAGACCAGATATTATGTTTGCTACATGTGTTGTGCTAGATTTCAGGCTGCACCTAAAGAGTCTCATCTGATTGCAGTCAAGAGGATCTTTAGATATTTGCAAGGTACACAATCCCTAGGTTTATGGTATTCCACTGGGCACTCTTGTAAATTAGTTGCTTTCTCTGATAGTGACTATGCTGGTGTAAGTTGACCAGGAAATCAACTTCTGGTGGATGTCAATTCTAGGCAACTGTTTGATTTCTTGGCAAGTAAGAAACAGCATCTGGCATACACATCTGCTACATACTGAAGCCGAGTACATTGCTGCTGCAAGTTGTACATCCCAAGTACTCTGGCTTCAGAATCAACTTTTGGACTATGGCATTACAGAGACTAAGACTCCGTGATAATGGATAGTGCTTTAGCTCTTTGCATTGTCAAAAATCTAGTCCAGCACTCTAGGACCAAACATATAGAAATTAGACATCATTTTATAAGAGATTGTTTTGAAAAGGGTCTAATTAATCCTATGTTTGTGCCTAGTGCTGATGAGCTTGCAGACATTTTTACTAAGCCTTTGGATAGTTCAACTTTCCACAACCTGGTGTTAAGGCTTGGTATGCTGCAGCTAGAATAAGTGACAACTACTGATGATCTCAGTAATAAGTACTGGTGATCATTGGTAACCATGTCACATATAAGTACTGATGAGTTCTTTCATCTTCAGTAGTTTTTATAACTACTAAAGGCTAAATGCCTCACAAGTACTGAAGTACTTTATCTGTTCTAAACCACTAAGTAGTTACAACTACTAATGTAGTTACAACTACTGAAATCAGTACAAACAGATAAGTACTGACATCCTATGAAACACCTGAAAAGCAGATGCAAAGTCTGATGAGTAAGTGTTGAGGATAGTATGAAACAGCTGAAAAGCTAAGAATTGACGAAAACAGCTGATGAGTAATTTCTCTTCAGTTGTTTCTACAACTGCTGCTTCAAAACAATTGAAGCCAAAACCATGTCTTCAGTAGTTTACAACTACTGAAGACTAACACCAAGTCTTCAGCTGTTTACAACAACTGCTGACAAAACCAATGTCTTCAGTAGTTTCACAACTACTGATGACTGATACCAAGTCTTCAGTTGTTTCATCACCTGAAGTCAAAACTGTCTTTAGTAGTTTTATAACTACTGATGACTAAATTCGAGACTTCAGCTGTTTCAACGTCTGACGATTAATACCACGTCATTAGTAGTTTCAACAACTAATGACTCACACCAAAACCCTCAGTCGTTTTCGATCTCGACCCTTTAAATACCTTATCCCACCTTCAGAGTTTTTATCTTCTCTTCTCAAACCTAACGTTCAAAAACTCTCTACCCTCTCTTCATCAATGGCGACCATGCAATTAAAACCACGACACAACTGTGTCGCACATCTCACCAAATCGCCATACTGGACCAAGTTTCACAACGCCATTGATTTAATGGTTCAATCACCCTACAAAACGGCGTTTCTCATAAATCCCACCATATATGCCGCATCCCTTAACCACTTCTGGACAAACATCACTTTAGTCTCTGAGGAGAACGACACAGAGTCTCTTCAATCGTTTGTCCATGGCCAAAAAGTGGTCATCACTCCAGACACTCTTCATCAAACCCTGAATCTGGATGATGCCACTTTTCCAACTGGTTATCCAAAGGGAACAACAGATCAATCATTTGCCCACCATGGATACCAGGGTGACTTGAGTGCATCTACCTTACTGAAGAAACATTTCCCAGATGCTGAAGTCTCATATTTCATATGGTAAATGTATGCCTTGCCTCCAAGACCTCATCATGGGATCAAATGTCCACAAGGTGGCAACAGGTAATGTACTCCATCCTTGAGCAACAACCTTTAAATTTTTCGGAAATACTATTTTCAGAGCTCAAGGATATGGCTCAAAAACACTGCTAACCGTTGGATATTATATCCTCGGTTCATAATGGCCATAATTGCAAACCAGCTTCAAGTTGAGGGACTTGTTGGCCTGGGAGTCCCTGCTATGGCTGTATGCCTGAAGTATACTCCCGGCACAACTCTAACCAATCACTAAAAATGGCTGCCAAGCTGCACAAACCCACGCAGCTAGAACCCACAGCCACCACCTCCAAATCAAAAGTCCCCACCACACCCACTAAAAAGAAAACCAAAAAGGCTACTCAGGGAAATGAGTCCCCTGAGGATGCCCCTGCAACACAAACGCAGGCCATACCACTGGTTATAACCCCCTAGTGGATATAAGGACTCTCCCAGCCACAGCCGCTCAGGATTCCTCTCAAAAGGAGCCTGCAGCAACCACAGAAGGGGTACCCACCATCTGGGATCTTCCTCATTTGAGGAGATTGCCATTGAAGAGCACCATTCTCCCCAGGTGCACACTGCTTTTACCCCATCTCCCCATGCAACCGCCCCCCAAAGTCCCACCCTTATCATTGCAAACGTGCTGACTCAGCTGCATGCCTCTCCTCCTCCCTAACAACCACCAACAAAGGGGAGAACCACATCTAATGAGGACGAGGATCACCATGCTTCTGACAACCCACAGCACCGGGGTTTAAATGTTCTATCTCTTGGTGTGGATATGGAGACCAGAACATCTGGTGAGGCTGCCACCTCTTTTGAATCAGCATATGATCAGACTGAGGCTGGTAACATTCCTAAGACCTCACTAGAGGCAACAGCTGATGAAGGACAAAGTCCTGAGGCTGGAAGTCCCCAGTTCCAAGACAAAGGGGCACATGCTACAACTGGTCTACACCCAGTGCATGTACATCCTGCTACAAGCAGGAGGTCAGGTGATTTAGCATCTGCTGATGATGACCTGGGCTTCTTTTATGACGTTCTTGCCCAGAACACAATCCTAGAGGAGGAAGTCAGTAGGCTGCAAAAACTACTTGACCAACTCTCTCAAGGAGAAAGACCATCTGCCACCACATTAACCCAACAGATGGCACCTTCCTCTGAAGGTCCCTTAAACACACAGCCACTACAAAATTCTCAGCCACCTGCCTCTGTTTCTGGCACCATTTCTCAGGACCAAAACCCCCCTGAGCAAATGGATGCTATCCCTCAAAATCCCCTATCTCTCATCACACCACAGCTAACCGAATTTGTTATTAAAACTGTTGATGAGAGACTTTCTACTGTCTTACAACCCCTGGTGGAGGATGTACTGCGCCAACAACTTTTTGCTACTCAATCCCTTGCACCCAATGCACCCAAAAAGGGGGAGAGTTCAGCAGTGAAAGCTAAAAGAAAGAGGATGGAGAAGGAGAGAGAGAAAGAGAAAGATAAAGAGGTGGAAAAAGAGAAGGATTGTGTGTATGAGGCCGAAAAAGAGAAGGAGAATGTGATTGAGAAGGGAGCTGAAATTGAAAAAGTACATGAAAGTCAAAATATTTTCATGTCACATACAAGAGTGCTGAGAAAGAGAAGAACTTGAACGAAATGGTTAAAGAGGCTGATGTTGAACACAGCAGATCAATGGACAATATCATTGATCAGCTGTTTAGGCAAGGTTTCGACACTGAAAAGCTGGATTCTGAGATAAGAAGATTAGAGATCGAAGAGATCCAACAAAGATGGGCCAGCTACAGCACTATGGATAGAGAGAGACTTGAGATCATGATCAGATTCATCAGCAAATACCTTGGGAGATCATTGATCGAAGTAAAATCATGGACCAGGGACAGCATCTTGGCCATAACCTCCAAGATCTGTTCGTCTGAGGCATACACTAAGGGGTTAGTAGTCGAAGCTTTGAATGAAGCAGGAGCAAGGAGCAGGACTGAGCTAGCCAAATACTCAAAAGCAACACTCACCTCCAAAATGCTAACTCATCCTGTCAACATCCCCTCTCCAAAACAACCACAACCACAACCCACAAAACCAACTCCCTTACCATCTAAACCAACAGCCGATGATGCACCTAAGAAGAAGAAGAGAAGGGTGTTGAGGCTAGAAGAAGAAGAAGAGGATGATGTGGAAGAAGATAGGCTGCCTCTGTCTGCAGTCCTAACATTGGCTAAAGCCAAACCCATGCCCATCACTCCCACCTCACAGATGGAAGCTGTGAGAGTAAAGATTGAAGAAGAACAGCAGCAAAAGCTTCATGATGATGAAATGCTGAAAAGCATTGACAAAACTTATGCTGCTTCGTGATCAATAATAGTATGAAGAAAGAAGCTCTGAGGTTGTACACCCTTGCCAACACATTTCAATATCAGAAGGAAAAGGTGAGAGTATGGCCTGATCCTAGGGTGGCTCACAGGATTGTAAGAAAGACATTCCTTCGAGATACAAGGGCCAAGTCAAAAGGATCGTAGATGAAGAGATCACAGTAGTCCTTGTAGTATCACCCTGGGAGATTGTAGAAGACTTCAAGAAGGCCTATGAGACTAAAAAACCACCCCAAAAGATGTTAGAGACAGAATTATTAAAAAGGGGTTAGTCTACAAGAGGCTTGAGAACTTCAAACAAAATGAGCTCAGTCTGTTACTTGAAGGGACTCATCCTGATGAGTTTGCATACAGACAGATTACAACAGTTGAGCTCAAAAATGGTAAACAGGCCAAGTACATCTCAGAGCTGTATGGGCGTGAAGGATTGTTTGATGGTGAAGCCGAGAACCTCACCATGGAAGAACAAATTATGTTTCTAAGGGCATACACCAGAGAATCCTACAGGCTTATACATGGGAAGTGAGTCTCATGGATGGGGGAACAGCTCAGTGTCCAATTCCCCAATACAGAGCTCCCATCCATACATTGCCAACCAAATCATCAGAGACTCATTTCCAGGCCAGTGCTTATATGGGTCATCTTCTCAACTGATCAAGAAGGAAAAAGACCAGCCATTCTGCCAACAATAAGTGGGACCTCAATAAAATTAAAGGTTTTGGCTGCATTGGTTCAGGGGGAGTTTGTTGGACCAAAAGAACCAATGAGCCGGATCAGAAAAACCTTTAAGTCCCACAGACGTCACAACAACTACTGAAGACCACAACAGCTGAAGACAACAGCTGATTACAAAGTCTGAAGACAAGTGCTGAAGACAAAGTCTGAAGACAAGTGCTGAAGACAAAGTCTGAAGACAAGTGCTGAAGACAAAGTCTGAAGACAAGTGCTGAAGACAAAGTCTGAAGACACAAGTGCTGAAGACAAAGTCTGAAGACACAAGTGCTGAAGACAAAGTCTGAAGACACAAGTGCTGAAGACCAAAGTATCAGACGTTGTCACAACAGCTGAAGAGGTCTTCTTCAGTAGTTGTGACGGTTTACCTTTCAGTAGTTTTATGTTTTATCTTTTCAGTAGTTTGACACAACAGCTGAAGAATACTTCTTCAGTTGTTGTGCTCATAAGTAGTTTTATATTTATCAGTTGTTTTGTAAAACGACTGAAGAGCTTGTTCTTCAGTCGTTGTAGTTTCAGTAGTTTCTTATCAGTAGTTTCTTATTTTGTACTTAACACTCTGATATGTTCTCAGTAGTTGTGAACATTTCAGTAGTTTGTTAAGAGTTAGTTATTTTTGTAATAGATCTGCCAGTTGTCACTTACCCGTGATAACAGCAGCGATTGCACTCTATATAAGGAGTGTCAACCTAATGTAATAACATGAATGATTTGATCAGAATATTCGATATTATTGAAACATTCCTTGTTACAGAAATATATTCTCTCGTTATAACCGTATTTGTTCTTAATGCATACAAGTATCAAACTCTTGCTACAATTTGTCTAATTCTTGTTCATATTCCGCTGTGCTACGCTCAATTACATCAAACTTGCGATCACTGATCCTTACACCTATTACTCTATCCACTATGGGTAATCAAGCAGAAGATTAAGAGTGGAGAGCTAATTGACTTACACTCCCCTCCAAGTCAAGGTCCACCTGAAGTGGAGGTCAAGGTTGAACAACCAGAGACAACATAACCTGAACCTCCTGCTGAATCTCAACAAGGTTCATCTTCTGATCCACAGTAGGGTCAGACTCCCTCTCCTTTTGAACCTATGAGAGAGGAAGACCTAACTGAGAAAGACAAAGAAGATCAATCAGGTGATGCAAGCCAGTCTTCTCAGTTAAAAGGAACAAAGAGAAAGAAAAGGATGGCTTCAATGCCAAAGCCAAAGAAGAAGAAAGATACATCATTTTCTAAACCTCAGGATGAGTCAGAACATCCTGAGGATGTGCAGCCAAAGGATGCTCCATCAACTCCTATTCAAACAGCTCCTCTAGCATCAGGAAGACCCATCTTGTCCTGTACATACACCACAAATCCGGAAAGATGGCATGTCATTAGAGATCAAGGCACTAAGGATGTCTATACATGGCAGGACATGTTCAATCTGCCTCTACATGATCTCTTTGACATGAGAAGACATTTTGAGAGTCTGAGTGATCATGATCATCTCATAAGAAAGAGATGGTCATCATCATAGTATGGACTATTGATATCTGAAGTCTTCAAAGAGTTTTGATAACGTTAGCCTAGGGGGAGTTTGTAAGGAATATATGTTAAGGCTGATGCAACTTAAACACTTCAAGTCTCCTGCATGCTGCACAAGTGCATTGAAGAAAAATGCTTCGGAAGTTTCACACATGCAACAGAAATATTCTAAGTGTGAAACCTTCCAAAGCCAAAGATGAAGTCTTCCGAAGCTTCAGAGACTGTGAGCTATGGCATGTTATAGTCACAAGTCAAAAGCAATCTGCCTCTTGACTTTACAATTGATTTTGTTTTGTGTCTAGTCAATTGTATCCAGCTGGCCTACAAAGTATGGCCAGCTGTAGGATGTAGTATATGTATCTCAAGTACTTGTAACTTTCCTTTATGCTTTCTAATACTTGTAAAAGAACTTGAGAAGGCAATATACTACAATCTTGAAAACCATATCCTTGTGCATTTTGCTATCTTGTTCTGTCTCTTATTTACTTGTGTTCTTTGTATCACCTCTTGTGGTTAATCCAGTTTCACTGTTTGATTAGTCAAGTTAATCTCCTCTTTGTGTTATTGTGTTGTAAGTGACCATCCTTCACCGGTCCTACACATTTTTTTGTGAGAACTCTAGGAACCAATCTCAACCACTCATTTTTTATCACATGCAAATCACATGCCATTTTCCTCCTTATTTTAAAACGTTCATAACTTTTTTTCACGACATCATTTTTTCAAAAAAAATTCACCATAAAATTCAGTATTTTTTAATCTTTCAAATGCCTACCATATTGATATACTTTTCTAAAAAAACACCAATCTATTATTTACATATGTGTAAATCTAGTTATACATATGTGTAGTACTGGATTAACACATGTGTCAATCTGATATTACACATGTGTAAAACAAATTTGGTTAAAAAACAAGAATTTTTTATTTTTTTATTTTTTTATTTTTTATATTTTTTTATGAAAGAGAGAAAGTAGGGGAAAATTTTTTTGTTTTTTTTATTTTATTTTATTTTTGTATTTATAAAATTTTTAAATATGTTTTTGTTAATTACAATTTTTCTATTGAGAACTAGTGGTTGAGATTGTTCCTAGAGTTCTCACAAAAAAACTAGTTCTCATTTGATCCCTCCCCTATATACATATATACATACTACATATATATATATATATATATATATATATATATATATATATATATATATATATGTGTGTGTGTGTGTGTGTGTGTGTGTGTGGTGTGTGTGTGTGTGTGTGTGTGTATATATGTATATATAGGGATCCATTCAAATAAAAACTAGATTTTTGGAAAAAACTAAAGGAACCACTTCCAACCAATCAAAATTAGTTTGTAAACATATTTCCTTTTTTTAATAGAATTACATGTAAGGGCATAAAATGAATTTGACACATTGTAAATTGAATTCATCTAATTAACTGTTCACTCTACATGAAGAACATAAGCACGATCGCCTTCTTCCTAATCTGCATTTGATTTCAATGGGAACAAAGATCATCACAATTGAAGGTAATTATTCAAGATATGAAGATCTTTATCAAACGAATGATTATTGTAGGACGATAATATATATTGGGAGAAGAATCATTGCCGCAAAATGGGTAAGAAATAACGATCAATGTAAACCTGCGGAATTGTGTCAATGTTACATATCGGCTTATTAAGATTAATAAAACTTGAAATTATCTTACTTATTGCAAATTAGAAGGTCTGATGATTCAAATGGTTCAATTATTTCACATTCTAAGTTGTTGCAGGAAGAGATGGAGAACAGGGGTCAAGTCGATCATTATATGATTATTTGGAATCCACGAGAGCAATATTCAGTGGTTAGAACATGCGAATTGGCTTTAAAGAGGCCAATATATATGGCACCTGATATGAATTCTACAAAAGAAAATGATGGAATGGACAATGTTGATTTCATTTATAACAAACAGGTCGAGATGAGGAGCAACATTTCATATAAGAAATTGACAAAGTTGAATTCACCATCAAAAAATAAAGGAAAAGAAATAGTAACAAGCCTGGATCTTGCTGCTGATTGGACCGAGGTGCGATAATTTGTAGGTCTTGTAGGTTATTATCGGCGTTTCATTGAAAATTTCTCCAAAATAGCCCAACCGTTAACGACTTTAACCTAGAAGACAAGAAGTTCAACTGGGGTGATAAACAAGAAGCATCATTTCAATTATTGAATCAAAAACAATGTTGTGGACCAATTCTGTCCATACCAGAAGGAATCAATGGTTTTGTGGTGTACTGCGACGCATCACGACAAGGACTTGGTTGTGTCCTAATGCAACACGACAAGGTTATTGCTTACGCTTCTCGACAATTGAAAGTGCATGAGAAAAATTACTCTACTCACGACCTCGAATTAGGAGTTGTTGTTTTTGCACTAAAGATTTGGCGACACTATTTGTATGGTACCAAGTGTACCATATACACTAACCACAAAAGTTTGCAACAATCTTTGATCAGAATGAACTAAACATAAAACAACACAGGTGAGTCGAGTTACTAAACAATTATGATTATGAGATTCATTATCATCATGGAAAGGCAAATGTTGTAAGAGACGCTTTGAGTAGGAAAGAACGAACCAAAACTTTACGGGTGTGAGAGTTAGGAATGATGATCCATACAAGTCTAACTACTTAAATTCGAGATGCCCAGTCCAAAGCACTGAAAGAACGGAATTTGAAAAATGAATCTCTTCATAGCATGGATAAGCAATTTGAGATCAAGTCTGATGGAGCTTTTTTACTTCATGCATCAAAATTTGGTGCCAAATTATGGAAAATTAAGGAATCTTTTGATGGATAAGGCACACAAATCCAGATACTCCATCCACCAGGGATCTAATAAGATGTATCAGGACCTGAAGGAATTATACCGGTGGCCTAATATGAAACCCGACATAGCCACCTATGTTAGCAACTGCCTCACACTGAAGGAGTTATACAGGTGGCCTAAAAGATGGTCTTCAGCAATGACACTTGATTAATCAAATTTTGGAAACCGTTAGGATACTCATCCACCCTTAGCTGAGTTTTTTTACAATAACAGTTATCACACCAGTATCAAAGCTGCACCGTTTGAAGCACTATACGGAAGGAAGTTTCGATCACCACTGTGTTGGACACAGGTTGGTGATAGTCAACTTACTGGTCCCGAGATCATACACGAGACCATAGAAAAGATCGCCCAGATTGAAAACCGACTCAAAGTCATGTGTGACCATCAGAAAAGCTACACTGATGTGAGACACAAACCATTGGAATTCCAAGTGAGAGATAAGGTGCTACTTAAAGTCTCACCTTGGAAAGGAGTCATTTGATTTGGTAAACATGGTAAGCTAAACCCTAGATACATTGGGTCGTTTGAAATCCTAGCCAGGATTGGTCCTGTAGCTTAAAAGCTCAAACTTCCTTAAGAACTTAGTAGTGTTCATGACACTTTCCACGTGTCAAATTTGGAGAAGTGCCTATCAGATGAAACTCAAAAGAGATGAACCCTTCTTGTTTGACTTGAAGGGTGTAGTCATGCCATCTTTGTGATACAACTTTTACATTTGTTTAAAGCACCATGTTGCCCTTCCATGAATGGCCATCCATCCATTTGACCATATGTTTCTGTCATGGCACAAGAGAGGTGGACCTAAAGCATGAATTTTCCTTATAAATAAAGGTTCATAATACATCACCACCACCACCCAACATCTCTTCTCCTTCTCACCCTCTCTAAATTTCAGCTAAGACACCCCATCACCACCTCATCTTATTTCCAAATTGTCTCTTACATATCTTTGATAAATCAAGTGTCATTATTGAAGACCAAGTCATCTTTGAAGTTTTCAAGCACCCAACAACATCATTTCTATCTTTCTTTGCCTATTTAACTAAGAACACTCTCTTCTTGTTTACATATTTTCTTTTATTTATCGTGTTCATCCATTTATTAGATGAGATGTAAATATCTTCATCCAAAAAGTCTTCATGTTAAAAATGATGTTTTACCAATAAGGAGTTTCAAGAATAATACTTCATAGAATATTTTAACATGAATCAACTAATAACTTTTGTTCTTAAAAAGTAAATATTCATAATCCAAGTTTGACAAAATTACTAGTTGGTAGTTTTATAAAAAAAGTTAAAAAGATTTGTTACAAACTTAAGAAAAAGTTTACAAGGATTATTTTATGTTCATGAAATTTTAGTTATCTATAAGTATTATTATGAATAATTATATATATATTATATATATATATATATATATATATATATATTTACAAGTTATACTTGGTTAGTAAGTTATAACATAATATCACAAAAGTTGGTTTATGAAGAGATGTCAATTTGACTAACTTTACAAGGATAGTTTATATACATATATATATATATATATATATATATATATATATTATATATATATATATATATATATATATATATATACATATATATATACATACATATATCTATATATATATACATACATACATACATACATACATACATACATACATACATGGGACTTAAATGGAAGAATATAAACATAGAAACTTTAAATGACAAAGCATGGACTTTATGACTATGAGTATTATGTACTTTAAGAGATGTTTTACATAGAGTAAAAAATGACATAGGACTTAACTTATTAACATGAGAATTATCATGTTGTGTAGCGATATGGCCAGGTAGGGGTGCCTACATGCCCATGTCAAAAACTTTGCTTCCTAAAACTTTGATTTTACTTTAACTTTTAAGGCATTTAAAATGATGAGTTAACACAATTGGTAAGATGACTAAGATAGTTAAGTATTCATCTAAGAAAACATAATTGATAATATGATAAAATTTATTAAATGAAGAAACCCTAATTTAACATGTGTTAAAGTTCTCAATATTTAAATAAAATAAAATAATAGTTCCACTAAGAAAATAATTAAATATTATTTTTATGAGTTAATATATATCTCTCAAATTATCATTCTATATCACCAGCGGGTCATCAAGTCAAATATTTTGTACCGAGTTATGTGGATGAAATGGTTACATGCTCATATTACATGTATGAACAATTACTTAGACATAAGTTGTCTTATTATTTAGGGCGAACTTAGGTCGGTTTCCTCGAGCACTTTGAATATTTACATGTTTACATACTCGTTTACCACTATTAGGTGAGTTTCACAGCCCCATTTTTACTTAGTTTTCTTTGGGGGAGATTACATTCAAATTACTATTTCTTGAACACATTTACTTGCCAATCATTTCACATGTTATATAAGTTGTTTACTTACCATATGAAGTCCCCTGTTATCGAATCGTTAGTTATTCCCAAAGCGAGGTAATCATGGATAATACTATTGGGTTTGACTACCCCCACCCGGGTTATTACCCTAACTTGATTGGAGGTCTAAACGGGTGCATTATTAGCTTATTCACCCTTGTGCTTACGGTAGGCACAGGTAGGGACAATCTATTATAGTTACAGTCTAGCTTCGGTTGTGGTGCTTATATAATATTGTAGTATGTATGATTGACAATCAAATCATAGAAAGTCATATGGTCCAACATGCTGATTATTGTTACTTAAAACCTGTGAACTCACCTACTTTATGCTGACATATTTCATGAATGTTCTTAGGTATTTGACATTTGCATCAAGTTAAGCTATCTTGGGCCACATTGCATTTAAGGTCATTCATGTTTTTTTGGACATTATGTTGTATTTGTCATGTTTGAAAACAATTATATTAGTTCTACTACTTCTGCAATTTAACTCTGAAAACAATCATGTACTTTTAAACTTATTTGCAATGTATGTTTACTAGACCATGTAATAGTTTAACATGATTGTGATTCCATGACGTTCAACCCCCGCAAGAACCGTCATGGTTAGGGGTTGTGACGTCAGGGGTGATCAGTGGTGACCTAGTCATTGTGTCGGTTTTCGAACAGCTTTAGTAAGAGCTATCATTTGAGCAAGTAAGTGTTTGTGAAACTAAATTGTGATTCAAGATGGTGAGATCTTGCAATCAAGAGGCTAAGAAGCTATTATACAAATTTGAGGACCGTTAAAGGGTTCAACAACAGTTTTATAGTTGGAGATAACACACTACTAGATCAAATAGGGAACTAGACAAATAAACAATGAACAAACAAGTAAGAACACTTAAGAACATAAATATTAGTTTGAAGGATGATTGCTATGATCAGTGATCTACGTTTGATTGATTAGAGAGTATAGCAGCGGAATTCTAACAATGAATAGCCAATTCACAAGAACTAAAAGATATTCAATGAAGAACAAAAACGGTTATAGATAGAGAGAATTCTGCAAATAAATTCATTCAATATTCGCTTTCGTGGTAACGGAATGTCACACTTACAATTAGGTCGACACCTCTTATATAAGAGATGTGACGTCTGCTGATGTCACTTGATAGTGACATCTAACAGAATTATTCCAACTGAAACACACTACTGAAGATGTCAAAACAGCTGACATCTTCTTACAAAAATACTAAGTGTTATCAGTTACTATAACTACTGAAAAACATAAAACTACTGTACTATAACGACTGAAGAACAAGCTCTTCAGTCGTTTTTACAAAATACTGAAGTAAAAACATAAAACTACTGATATCACAACTACTGAAGAAGTACTCTTCAGCTGTTGTGACAAACTACTGAAACTTCAGTACTTGGTCTTCAGACTTGAACTTCAGACGTTTATCAGCTGATGACTTCAGTAGATCATCAGCTGATGTCTTTAGTCTTTGTCTTCAGACTTTGTACACCAGTTGTTGATCTCAGCACTGTAGACTCTTCAGGTGTACTTCAGTACTTTGGACTTCAGCTTCAGTAATTGTGTTCTTCAGCTGTTCAGCTTCAGCACTTGTGTTCTTCATCTGTTGAACTTCAGCACCTTAGTCTCAGCTGTTGAAGTCTTCAGTACTGATCTTCAGCTGTTGGAGTTTTCAGCACTTGTCGAACTGCTGATGAAGCTTCAGCAGTTGTTGTGATATCATGTGGGACTTAGAGGTTTTCTGATCTTGGCTCATTGGTTTTTGGTCCAACAAACTCCCCCTGAACCAATGTAGCCAAAACCTCTAAGATTTTTTTTCCCACTTATTGTTGGCAAAATGGTTGGTCTTTTTCCTCTTGATCAGTAGAGAAGATGACCCATATAAGCTCTGGCCTGGGAAGAAATCTCAGAGATCTGTTTGGCAAGGTATGAATGGAACTCTGTTTTGGGGAATGGACACAGAGTTGTTATCCCTTCATGAGATTTACTTCCCCATTATGAGGCTGTATGACTCTCGAACATAGGCCTCAAGGAGAACACTTGTTCCTCCTTGGAGAGTTCTTTACTCCTCCTTCAAAGAAGAACTCTGGACCATAGTACTCAGATAAGTACTTACAGTCCTGCCATTCTTCAACTCCATAGTAGTTACCTCCCTATAGACAAATTCATCAGGATGAGTGCCTTCAAGGAGTAACTGGAGCTCATTCTTCTTGATGTCTTCAAGCTTTTTATATAATAACCCCTTTTTGATCATCTTGTTTCCAGTAAAGCTTGAGGGGTCATTTTTGATTGATGAGCCTTCTTGAATCATCAATTATTTCCATGGTGAGACTACAATTGCCAACATGATTGTAAAGTCTATGTTTTTCTAACCTGGCCATTGTATCTGTGTGGAATTGATCTTTTGTGGATTCTAGAACTCACCTTGGGGTCTGGCCATACTCTCACTCTCTCCTTCTGATACTGAAACGTGTGTCTGAGAGTGTACAGGCTCTGAGCATGCCCTTTCATGGCTTGTATAGATGATGCTGAGGAAATTCCTTGTCAACCATCTTCAGTAGTTGCTCATCGTGCTGCTTGCTGTTCTTCATCTTCTATTTTGACTCTAACCATTCCCTTTGAGAATCAGGTGTGATCATGGGTTGACTCCTGGGTTTTGGTAGCCTTTAGAACAGCAGAGAGTGGCAGACTATCATCTTCATCCTCTTCTTCTTCATCTTCTTCTATCCTCAGCACCCTTCTCCTCCTTCTAGGTGCATCACTGGATGATGGTTGGGTTGGTAAAGGAATTGGTTTGAAGATTGAGGATGTTTGGATTTGGGCTTTGAGATTGGTTTGGATATTTGAGGGGTAGGCTGTTTTGTGAGTGGGTGATAGGGAAGGTTGTTCAAGCATTTTGGTTGTGAGTTTGGCCTTGTAAGTCTTGCCATTTCAAACCTTTTTCAGCCTCAGCCTCATCAAGTGCTTCAATGATAATCCCCTTATGAAATTGCTCAGACAAACAGATTCTGGTGGCTATAGCCAGAATACTGTCTCTGGTCCATGAACGAATCTCCATCAAAGATCTTCCTAAGTATTTGGCATGAATCGAATCATGATCTCCAATCTCTCTTTTCTCCAGTACATCATACCGCCCATCTGGTTTGAATTTCATCCACTTCCAACTTCCTGATTCACTGTCTAATGTGGCTGTGTCAAAGCCTTGCTTGAAGAGTTGCTCAATGATTTGTCATGGATCGGCGGTGTGTATCATCTGAATCTTTTACCAACTCTTCCAAGGATTTTTCTTCAGCAGTAGGTTGATCACCAGCACTTTTCTTTCTTTTGTAAGGATCAGTGTTGTTGCTTTTCTGTTTCCAACTCTAGGTTTCTCTTATGCCTTCTCATCCTTAGTTCGTTTTCTCTTTTTCTTTCACTGCAGTACTCTCCCCCTTTTTGGATGCATTAGAGCAGGGGTTTGTATCGTAGAAAGTCTCTTGTGCACAGCATCATTAATGAGTGGTTTGTAGACTTGAGGAAATCCTCTCATCAATGGCTTTATTAACATTTCATTGATGAGGGAGTGAGGAGAGGGAGGGATTGTTGGAATTACAGCAATATCTACTCTGGGGGGTTTGTCCCGGAGAGATAGTGCCAAAAGCAGAAGCTGGAGGCTCAGTGAAGTGAGGGTAAAGTGTTTGGGGAACCTTGACTGAAGGGTGCCATCTGTGGGT